>JALIZH010032031.1:0-53696 GCA_030522465.1 Rhipicephalus appendiculatus
CCAATGCATATGGCAGGCAAATGCATGTTGCAGAGCGTGGAAGACTTAAGCATCAGGCCACGGTTAGCAAGAGGAGTCTCTGGTAGGTCTGGTTGACCTACCACATCCTTCATGTCCAATGTGTGGTCAAGTATGTCCAAGTGTCGAACACCATGAGGATATCGACACAAGATGAGCATTTCCGTAGATAATCTTCACCACGGAACAGGCTAATTCAACATGGGCCGAGCTCAGCTTGAAAATATCCTATCAACCACTTTGCACCTGATGCTCACACTTGCCAGTCCGAGGTGCATGTTGAATCATTGCTAACAGTACTTCACATCTACTGGTGTGCCGGGAAATCCACACGAACAGTGCACATGCTACCCTTGTTTTGCTGTAGTCCCACTGCCACCCACTAAGTGCGGCAAGTAGTCGCCAGTTGTCTATTTTTCAACCAGCTGTGTTCTCCACTACATTAGAGCTACGAAAATGCATTCGAGGGCAAGATATGTGACAATGGCCTGAGTGGGATAACAACGCTTTCGCTGCCATCCAATTGCGCGAAAAACTGGGCTGAAAATGAACGAAGTCGTTCGGGTCGATCGGGAGCCCAGGTGCATCCTACCACCCCCCCTTGAAACAGTTTTGCACTGTCAGCGACAGCTGTGGTGAAAGGACAGGAAACTGTACTATCACTGGCACTTGAATCAGCGAGAGAGTTCCATGGCAAACACTGCACTGGTTTGAAGGAACACTGAACACCGGTAAAACTGAGGTACTTTCAAAAACTGTTCCAACCACAGACACGCACACGTCGATGTGTCGCCGGGTCACCGTAGGAAGGCCTGCTATGCCCGTATGATGATGTGGTTCACGGTCACCAGCGTCACGCACGCCACCGCCCACACCAGCACAAATATAAGCCAAGCACCGTGGCGGAACGGTGAGGCGTGTTGGTTTCTGACGCCGAGTCCAAGTGCCTCGAGCACTTGCTTCCTGGCCCGGTGCACTAGCGCCACCGGTATGATGTACTGGATGAAGGCGCCGGCGTAGGAACCGGTGAAGCCAACCAAAAACTCTACGCTCTCGGTGGCTAAAGCAACGGCGATGGGTGGAAGCAAGGCTAGCAGTGGGAAGAAGAAGCGCTCTACAAGCACCTACAGAAAAAACGGAAAATTTCCAAGACTGCTTTGAAAGAATATTTGTAAACACATCTTTCACATGCACAAGTGCACTGGCTTTACAATACTGCGTGACAATAAAGTCATAATTATGAACTATTATTCTTTCGTCCTTAGCTTAAAACATGTGTTAGTAAGATTTATGTTCGGACTTCTTTAATAAAAAATCAGAGAGGTGCACATGCTTAATGGGACACTATAGTGAAGCAATGAGTCAATTTAAAACTTCAACATATAAATTACTCTTTGAAAACACGAGTGTCATTACTTCAGCCATCATAGGTTTCATATAGAGAAGGAAATTAAGGTCAAAGTGTTTTTATGGTTTGCACCCAGGTTTTTGCACATGTGGGTCAGGTGATGCCACGAATTTCAATGTGTTTTTTCATGTTTTGGCCACCCTGGGCGAACAAAATTTCCTGAAACTTGGCACGGTAAGTCTCTGGTACCCTCCAAGCACAACACATTTCGTTTTTACCGATCGAGAACTCTGTAGGCCATAGGAAACAGCACCAAAATCTACGATGCCACAGCGAGTCTGTGTGGGAACTCCAATGTAGCATTGCCACCAGCATTTTTTGTTTTGTGCGTTTTCTTGCTTACCAAGAGTCTTTTCACGGCAAGAGTGGTACTTCTGGTATTGCGAAAGGGTAATTTACCAACAGAAAAATCGCTTTTCTCTTTGGTGTCCCTTTAAAGGAAGAGGACACTCACCTGGTTGCAGGACTGTGATGGTGGCGTTGTGCTCTGGCTAGAACTGCCCGACGATGTTGAGCTTCGGGATCTGGACCCCTGCTGGCTAGATTCCTCGCGGAGGAAGAGGGAGCGGAGATTGTTGCGTAGTGTGATGGCAATGATGGGAAAATTTGTGCTCAGCGTGAACACTGGGAACAGCGACAGGAAGTACTGGAGCACCGGAATGCGCGGAATGATGGAGTTCCCGGTGTCACTGTTTGGCTGCATAAAAAAAAGAAAGAAGAAAAAGATGCCCCAAGTCAAGAGGGAACCCAAGCCATCACAACCCATTTTTAGAAAACTTTAAGTGCAGGTCTTGGTTTGGCATTGCCACAACCGTCTCCCAACAACATGGACGTCGGCAGGATTTTGTCTTGGGGGGTGCAAACCAGTGTTGCATCGCGGCTGAGGGTGGAGGGAGTACTGGTGTAGCTTGGATGAGAGCAAGTGCTGGTGTGGCTTGAGGGGGGGCAGTTGCCCCTTTTGCACCCCCCCCTGCCAACGCCCATGCCCAACAATATATATTCCTAGTAGAACGCATTGTTGCCGTAACGTTGAAGCAACATATGCAACGTTAAGACAACATTCACAACACAGTAGCAATGTGTAATTAGTGCTACTAGGCAGCCACTGTTTATAGTCAATGCCTGCCAAACAACCAGCTAACAGGGAAATAACATGTCAAGGAAAATGCCAAAATGACACCGAATGAAGATGTCAACGTTAATAAAGTCTGGATTGTGATCAAGACCGCGATCTGCAAGCCAAAATGTCCACCGCTGAAAATTTCTGCACACCTGAATGTAGCAAGCGCAGAGTTAAGAGGTAGAGCTTCATTCGTAGCTCAGGAAGAGCTCTGCAGTAGAAGAAAAATGTTGTCTTATTAGGTATGAAGATGAACTTACGACAATCAGATTACTGGACAGTTTGACCAATAGTGCTAGCCACAATGCTAGTACCTGGATGTGAGAGGGCAAATTAAATTGCACTGAAAGACTGTGCCAAGCAGACAAACAGAATCCACACCTCCATTTTTTGTTGTACACCAGTGAGCAAAAGTATGTGGACCATTGCCAGCCGCATACTTTTGCCGTCTGCGCCATCTAGTGGTACCAGGGTGTCTACCGAGTTGACACTGAAAAATTGCCCGAGTTTTGTAGTTTTGCCCCTAGCAATTTCGCTAAAATTCCCCAAGTGAAACGGAACTTAGGTGAAGACTGGCCGACACCTATACCACCTGATGACGTCACTCTTTATTAAGCATGTTAAAAAAACAAAATGACTTAATATCAATTGAATAACGAAGTTGGTAAAAGAGGAAATTTACTTCGTTACATCAAAACTTCGTTAAACTGAAATTGGACCTTTTAAGCAAGGTACAATGGCTAAAAAATTCATTTTTACACTGGAAATTCCACAAGAATGCTCGACTAATACGGCAATCTGAAAAAAATTGACTTAAGACATCTTTGTTGAAGTGGAGATCTGTTGACCACGATTTGATGCTGTGCCGGCAAAGTCCTCTTCACAGTGCTGGTGCATCGCGCGTAAAGCAAAAGAATTGCATGTATAATGCATTGTGCAAATGCACTTGTTCTGCTCCCGTGGCTTGTCATCAAAACCTTGGGTGTTGCCCAGAGTAATGAGACACCGATGCTATCTTGTTACCCAGTCGAACAACTTGCTTTCCACACAGTCCGACGAAAGTGCAACAAGGAATATGGGAATTTTATATGGATAAAGCCCAGCAGCTCATTTCTTTAAGAAACGTGGCCGCTGCAGCAAGTGAAGTGACCCATATATGGCTTCGACAGAAACTTTAATGCGATCAGAGCACAACACGTACAAAGGTATGAGCCGTCAGTTGATCCCCTCAAAAGATACGGTGACGTACGCGACTGCTGGCAACCACACCCGGTGGCACAAAGTACGAATTTCCTGTCGGATTCACACAGATGGAGATTTCAGCAAGTGCTTCCGTGGTCCATATACTTTTGCTCACAGGTGTACACTCCAGTGAAGTGTTGACCAGTGAACTGGCACTGCTTATTCGATACCTCAAGGCATACAAATGTTCATCAGCGATAGTGACGTTAGACTTGTGAACACTGGTGCTTCCCGACACTAACACCAACATTGCTTTGTAGCTTTTTGCCAACATTAAAAGAAAACTGCTATGGTGCTTGACTGCCGACCCTACAGAGGAAAGCGATTCCAGCTGCAGTGGTCACATTTCAATGGAACCCCAGGCGGTCGAAACTATGTATCTGGACCACTCCACTACGGCATCTCTCACAGCACGATCTGCTTTGGGACCTTAAAACCCACAGGTCAAACCAAACCGAACCCACCTGAAAGTCGAGGGTGTACATGTCGTGCAGCTCGGGAAACGTGAAGATGCCGGTGAAGCTGAGCAGGGTGTAGAAGCCCAAGATGAGGGTGTAGTCTGCCGCCAGCAGCGGGAAAAGGTGTCGCTTCTCTCGCCACGGAGTCACAAGCGAGGGCAGCGAGTGGTGGCACATGAATGAGTAGACGCACACCCCAAACAGGTTGGGCAGTCCCGTGGGCACCGCCATGGCGGGGTGGCCCTGGCCTTTGCCCTGGCCCAGGGCCAGAGCGCACAGCACGATCATAGAGATGAACGCTGTCGCACGCGGAGATAGAGGGGAGTGCACGTTTGTTAGGAGCATGTTAAGAACTGATACGAACATACCGCAAAAATTCTGAGCAAGCAGCTCCTCTAATTTAACTGCTAATTTCACATTTTCCCACCGCTCCGGGAAAGTTGTCATACAAATTTTTTTATAATTAGTTTTTTGTAAAAGTTGTTTGTAAATTGTATCAATTGGATGGTACAAAAATATTTTGTTAGAGCTCATTTGAACATTAAAAATATAGCAATAGCGTTATAGCACAGAATTGGCACTTGTGATTTTGCTTATGCAAAAACCTTAATAAACCTCCAACCGATTCACTAATCAGGGGATGACAACAATAGTCTGCAAAGTTCTGTATCATGCAAAATATAATGGTTTTCTCATAACAAACTTTAGTTATATCGGCAAAACAAATGATGTCTGCACATAAAGCGTCATCAGTTTGTTCCTATAATTAACAAAATAAGTTTTCATTGAAATGACCCCCCCCCCCCCCCCCCCCAGTGCAAAGGGAGCAGGGCACCCACACTATCAGTTTCACAAGGGTCTACAGGATTCTACAGCTTGTAACTCTGTGGATACCATGTCGCCACCTTACCATCATGCATAAAAAAAATTGGAGGAAATATTAACACCACACTGTGGATGTGACAATATCACATACTTACAAAAAATACACCTGTTGTAAAAACAGAAGAGAAAGTGCGACATTATGGCATCGATCATGAAGCATGGTAGCTATGGCACACAAAAGACTTCTTGTCATTTTAAAGAGGTCCTCGTCGGGCTTCAGTAACAATTTTTGTCATATACTAGGTTGTGAAGTGGCAGTATTGTATGTTAAGCAATTTATGGTAATCCTGAAGTTCTGTGCTGCATAACTAAGCCGACAGTGCACCGCAAGCAGTATGTATGAAATGGTGGCAAGAGGTTGCGATGTCCTTGCTGGATAGAGCAAAGACATTTTAAAAAGAGAGGAACTGTTTTTTTCATGATAACATATGGAGGTATCACTGAGGTCTGTTTGCAATGCTTAAACCTGGCAAGGGGCACTTTAAAAGAATGCTAAAGGTGAACACTGAAATTTCAGTTAGCCTTTATATTTTATGGTGCAAAGGTAAAACTACAAAAAGGCCGAGTAAGGACGACACTTCAGCTCAAGTTAATGAGAGACACTTTTTGGTAAAAGAGATTACGGGGAGTTTTGACAAGAAATTTGACATGCCAACAAACATGGTGAAGGAAACTAACAGTTGAAAAATGGAAGCACCGTAGCAAGTGCTTGCACTAAGCTCATTTCGTTTCATACGTGTGAGTGAAAAAGCATCTGCTCACCAATCCAGCGCATCAGGGTTGTGAATATCTGCAAGTACTTTGTCTTCTGCACGTTGAAGAAGGTGAACGGCCCAACGAGACAGAGGAACGCCAACTGAGGAGACACGCACAATACGAGAAGTCGGTTGGGCTTTTGAGCCTCGAAGAGATTTTAACAGTTCAAATGAACAAGTGTTCATTCTAGGGCAGCACACAACAGACTACACGAGAAGAAAATGGTACAAATAAGGGCTTGTCCCGTTTCCTTCTCGTGCATTTTGTGTTGTGTGCTGCCCAAGAATCGATAACTTCCAACTCCCCTGCCATAACAAGTGCAGCACGCAAGTGCTGCCTTGAATCCCGTAGGGCCCAAATCTAAGAAAGTTGAGCACAAAGGTTTACAAGGCAAGAGTTCCACTAGAAATATGAACCTGTGCTCTACTAAAAGCATGATGTTCTGCTGTGTCTTAGCTCAACAATTAGCCACTTGCCTACTGAAGTGCATGCACCACGACTTAAATTTAAGGAGTACTACTAAACGACATGATTAACAGGCAAGGAGCATTAAACGTAGCTGCAAGAGACTGCCACAAAAACTGCCAGCAGATCCCACGCGTTGTAGGGATTGATTCCCCGCAAAGTCGTTGCCGCTTTCTATTATACTGTCTTTGAGCCAAGTCTTGAGAGATGGATCAACGCTTGTGTGAATTCATTAGTGTGCACATCGTGGGCTTACCAGGCACACTGGTGTGTGAAGGGTAGCTTATGGTCCAACGTAATGTGGGTGTTTGCATTGCACTACAGATGTTGCATTTATTGAAACGAAATGTAAGCAGCAAACGCTGGCGCAATCCCGCAGAGACTAGCAATGCTAGACTATAGCCTGCCAAGTCGTAGGAGTACATATGCAATGGTTCTTACATTCTTATAAAACATACTGCCCAATATTGCAACCACAGTTAATGTTAGACAAGCCTCTGCACTTGCAAACTGGTATTCTGCAACTGTGAGGCAATCTCCCCCGAAGCCAAAGAAACCACAAGCCCAACCTTACACAGCAAGCAAAAAGAGAAGTTCGTACCAAAAATATCCTGTAGGCATTCGCACGAGTGATGGAGTAGTTTTTCCAGCACGGCAAGTCATTTGAAAGGGTTCCATTCGTGACATTGGCCATAGTTGAGTTGTCTACTGCTGTCGCTGGTAGCTGGCTGCATGAAGAATGGGAAAGCAATTGCATTAACGAGTACTGTTCGAGTTCCGTGAAAGCATGCTTTAAATGTTTGGACTTGACCAACAATGTAGTTAGCACAAAGCGAGTCATAAAAACCTACATTTTTAACACAAAAGTGTTTTATGCCGGGATCCACAATGGCTCCACTGACGTATTTCAACACTGATATGACGTTGCGAAATATACACTAAGAAATGGCAAAGAAAAAAACTAGGAGAAAATGTTCCGCCACTGGGAGTCAAACCTACGACCCCTCGCTCCGCAGCGGGTGGCGCGAACCGACTCAGCCACAAAACGCACATTGTTCAGCTAGCTAACGGCAAGCTATTTATATACACCATTTACTGCTGGCAGTACTCAGAGGTCGGTGACTTCAGCGTGTTGTTGCTATCACTGGTGAGATGGCGCGAAGAGTATGGAGGGCGCGCTTTAAAAGGTTGTTGCCCCGCGTTGAGATGCACATGCGCCTCTACAAAGGCGTGGTTGCGGCTGTATGTACGTCTTAAGTTTTCACCGCAAGTGTGCGTTGAAGTTACAGAGAGCACGAAGGTCACTTCGCAAGCTGCACGGCTGCGCTTGCCAAAGGAGCGTGCTGCTCACAAACAAGTAACAATTGTGACAGTTGTTAGTTCGTGCTGGTCCTGTGTATGTTCTTTTCGCGAGTCCTTTCTGCTTGGGGAACGTGCTGCACGCTTCGAGCGACCTGCTGTTACAATTTGTTGCCATAGCATTCATTCCTTTGACCTTGTGGCAAAACAATGCACAATAAACACTCAACTACATCTGTGATGACACATTCCACTTTCGTGTTTTACCGATTCCTATGACAGAGGGATCAGATTTGTTTGTTTTTTTTATTATGATCTATTTTGGCACTAATATGCTCAAATTCAAAGAGTTAACATGAAGAGGCCACAAATACAAACAGCAGCCAGTTAAGGACTGGACAATTAAGTTGACATACAAACAGCTGGTAGCGAAATATTTCAATAATACATCTTAATAACCAGCTGCGCTTCCGTGAGGCTTGTATTTAAAACAATTTTTAAATCTACTGTGCAGTCCACTTACAGTGAAGAGATGAAAGATATTTGAATCCTTGCATACATCGTCCTGTGCTATGACCCATCACTTTTGGATGATTAGGGTGTATATGTATAGTTTACGATAAAGAACGTAATAATTACTGGGGTTATTGCACACCGAAACGAAGGTATTACGAGGCTTGCCACAGTGCGAGACACTGAACCAGTTTTCGTTGAGCGCCACCATCAGAATGCAGCTGACATGGCCAGATATAGAACCTGAGCCCTCAAACTCAGCAACGCAACACCTTACACGCTAAGCTACTGAATTGGGGGGTGGGCGGGGTCTTGATCCACAACAAAAAGGAACACTTCATTCGTACTCAAACCAATGGATAACTTGACCAAATCAATGCCGCAGAAAAGACAATTGATGCAACTGTATAGCGTGTCTACATTAAAAAAAAGATACTGCCAATGCATTTGAGTCAGTGTTAAACAGTAGTCATTCCCAAAATAGCTATGCCTGTGTGCATCTTTCATAACTGATGAGTATGTGCAAGGTTACCTTGCTCTGTGTGCTTTCTTCTTAGTAAAAAAGGAGGCTCTGCCATCACTATGCCATCACTTATGTTCAGATTTTTGCCCCTGTAGAAGAAGATATATCTTATTCTGTATTGAAATGAAGTTACCACAGATATTCATTATTCAAAGAAAGAGGGGAAAAAAAAAAGAGCTAGTTTTGATGTTACAAGTTTGCCGTTAACCTTGCATGCAACTGAATGGTGCACACCCAATGCAGGCAAACTTCTAAAGCTAAGCAGCTCTGGGGGAAAAAAAAAAAAAAGCAAGAAAGAAAGGCAAAGAGCAGCTTACCATGCTACATCCCGAACAGACTTTGAAATAGCCTGCACCGTATATGGCAAGGTCTCCATACAGGTAGACAGCGATGCAGATGTAGAACAGATTCACGCCCACTGTGGAAGAGAAACGATACGAAACGATGCAAGCATTTCCTCGTGTTCTGAAGTAGCCTGGCCGACCTTTTCAAAGCTCAGCAATTTGGTAAAAGTGTTACACCACAGGACATACAGTCCAGGATGGATTGAAACAAAAGCAGCATAGCTTTCACATTAAGCCAACATAACTAAGCCCAACTAGACAGTTAACTAGGCTAAGCCTTAACTACAGTCGGATACAAGTCTTGGGCATTTCCTCCTCAAAGGTGGGTGCGCAGAAGCCCGCACCAATGGGCGCCCGCTCCAGACTGACGTCGTGAGCCAGACGGCCAGTGACCCCCCACCTCGCCTTTGGACAACTTTGTGTGTATGTGTGGGACCATAGGCGTGCACAGAGTTCCCTTTCAGGGGTGGGGGAGTGGGGGGGCAGAGGTTTATCACAGCGCCCCCCCTCCCTATTATGTCAATGCATGGGGCTGACTTTGCTCCCCCCCCCCCCCCCTCGAGTCGCAGCACCCCCCTCCTCCCTAATATGTCAATGTATAGGGCTGATCTTGTCCCCCCCCTCCCCCCCTCTTAGGTGACTAGGGGGTGCCCCCCCCCCACCCTCCGTGCGCATGCCTATGAGCGGGACTATTTTTTTTATTTGAAGAGGTGATTGGCTACTGCACGAGGCCCCCAGACTGTAGGCAATGTACTGAGGCCCTCGAGCCTGAAGCGACTTGAAGGGATGGTAGTCCATGCTCTCTTGAGGCTTGGAGTACAAGGCATAATATGCTAAGCCGAAGACCAGATGCCCTAACTCATGATGTGGCTTTTGAAGAGAAGTAGCACCCAAGTATGAGGAAACGAAAAGAATGAGCGCCGACCAAAATGAAAAGATTTAGAACATTAAAAAAGGCGTTGCCGAAACGCCTTTTTTAATGTTCTAAACCTTTTCATTTTGGTCGGCGCTCATTCTTTTCGTTTCCTCATACTTCTTCCCGACCAGACAATGTTTCGTCAAACCATCGATTTCAAGTAGCACACAAGCGGAGACTGGACAACACCCACCTTTGCTAAAAAAGAGGGACGCCATCTTGCCCTGCATGGAAAAAAAACAATGTCAAAAAGAGTATAATTTGAACCGATATTGGTGAAAATGAAGATGAGAATGTATTCGTACCAGCTCAAAACGTTCAGTTATGGCGAAGTAGTTGACATGTGAAGATTCTGCCATTCGCTCTGCTGCACCTGAAAACAAAGGGCAAAAGTGCCCACAGATTAGCAACATTGAATATTTGCTCTTTTGTTTTCATGTGATTTACTTAAGTGTATCCCTAGAAGCACCCTCATCTCTCAGTGCATTTGAAGGTGTCGCTGGCATTTTTTTCTGCGAGTCACTTTTTTCCTATGTTTATTTGTGCTAAAACATAAGATACGCAGAACCAACTAGGTGACCAGTCAGTTTTATTGTTATTTTTCGCCTTAACTTGTTGCACACGAATGCACACTTTATTTTTATTTGCAGTATACTCTTACATACTGATAAGTATGTCTTCCTGTTGCTACAGGCAATGGACCAACCCCACCCAGTCAACCCACTGAACACAATTAAGTGAAGAAATGTGCAAACATGTGTTTGTCAGTTGCACATACTGTTCAAAATTTGACAACTCGTCCACTAAACAGAAAAGATTTCCAACAAAGAAAGACGAGTCTAGGAACTAGATGCGTGTAGAGATCTGTTAATGTGTGTAGCACATACACAATTGCATAGCAAGTGCATATGGACTTGCATAACTGAAAGACAACATGAACATGCCCTGCTATTACAAGGTTTAGAATGTCTCTTTTAGGCCTTTCACAAAAAGACTGCAATGCAATGAAACTGATGTGGCACTTATAACAAATTCAATGCAATAACCGAGCAATTGAGCTTTACTGCATTTTTAGGATAGCCACTTGGATGCCAACGTGAATCGGGAGCCACACCCACTACACCTGATGACCACGACCACCATATTTGTGTCCGCTACAGGAAAATGCCTGCCGTAATGATCGCAGATTCCATGCTATGCTTGCAGATGGATTCGAATGACAAATTCTCACTCTCTTGACAGGCTGCTAAATGTTTTTGTCTTCTGCGTGTGAACCTTCAACTGCTCTTACACTTTGTTGGTAAAGGTCTGGACTCATTTGTTTCAAGTCATCCCCTGTATAACTAAGCGTAGCATGGGAATTTGAAGGGTTTGTTTTTCATTGTTACACACAAACATGAACGAGAACTAATAGACATTGCCCAGGAAAGTACGGGGATGTTATTAGTAGTAATTATGATATAAATATGAAGAAAGTAAAGTGGACGGAAAGACAACTTGCTGCTGGCAGGGACCTGAACCTGCGACCTTCGAATTGCGCATCTGATGCTCTACCAATTGAGCTACAGTGGCGGTCATAAATTATGTTCTTGAGACAGAAATTAGTGATCGATTAATTAAAGGGTGAAAAGTTTTGCAACCCGTGCGAGAGGCCATGAACTCGCAATACTGCAGTTCACAATCGGCACTGCAACAGCATAATATAGCATAAAAGCAAGCATTCCAAGGGAAAATATAAGCGACATCACGACTCAACTGCTTAAGAGAAGGGGCACTCGTTCATCCTCGTCCACACACTTGGAGATGATGTCATCCGTCCTGAGTTCATTCTGCAGACCAGTCAGAGAAAGCAAACGAAATAATTAAGGTTCAACTACAAGATGAACATGCCGCAAAATTTGATCCGACACACTCTTGAAGCTTCCACACTGGTGCCCTGTGAAAGGGTCTATTCTACCCCCCATATGCCTGCACTGCCCTCGACTCCTTTGAACTATAATCAAAACTTGCAAGTCATGCGTAGTCATTCTCGGCCTATATAATGTCCACTGCTCGACAAAGTCCTCTTCCAATGATCTCCAATTTACTCTATCCCGTGCGAGCCAATTCCATTTGATGCCTGCGAACTTTCAGATTTCATCACTCTGCCTAAAGCTCTGCCATTGTCAGCTATGTTTGCCATCTCTCGGCATTCTATTCAGTTGCTTTAACTTGCAAACGGTTATCTGCCTGCCGAGTCACGAGACCTTTCCCACGTCCACTCTTTAATGTCAGCAAGAATGTCAGGCAGCGATGTTTGTTCTCTAATCCACTCTCTTCCCGTCTCTAAACGTCATGCCTATCATTTTTTGGTTCCATATAAGGTGCTTTGAAAATTCCTTCATTACAAAAATCCAGCACACGCTCTTAAGACTTCTTTATGTAGAAGTGCTCCATCCTCAGTTTTTTTTTTTTTTGCCTGCTGCAGTGTCACTGATCGCTGAACAATACCACAGCTTAGTTTTCTCAACCATGTAGACAACACTGCTTACTGGTTTGAAGCATGGATGTTCAGATTGCAAAATAATAATAATAATAACTTGGCGATTCAGGAGTTATGTTTACACAGCTGCTACAAAACACCATCACAAGCCTGATTAGGTCCGCAGCAGCACAAAGGCCTCTCTAGCAGTTACCACTGTCCTGCGTCAGTCACACACATGGAAATGTGCTGTGTGGACATCTCCCTTTAGTACCAATTCCCTTAGCCGCGCTAGAAGATGCAATTCTCTCACGAGTTAAGCTAATCCTTTATAGCTACTGTGTCAGTATAATAGACCATTTGTTCTCCACATAAAAGCACATTTCTTATTATAATCTTAGGAAGTGTACTACATTAAAAACACACAAGCCAGGCCCCTTTTCCATCACCGAATAAGAAAATTAATTTTACAGCGCAGGACATACGAAGGCTTACAGAGACATAAAAAGAAGCATTCAGCAGATATACCACAGTGAGAAGAACAGCCGAAGCAGAACAAAAATTGAAGGAGCAGAGAATAAACGAGACTTCACAAAACAGGTTCAAGGCAAGCACGCTTCTTGACAGCACAACACAAGTTGGCATGACCCGCCACCACGTACGTCCGCTGTCCACGGCGATTCCATGCGCTCGTTACTCACACAGTTACTTTTTCAATCTGAATTGCCAGATATAGTTTCTCTTTGGTAGTTTGGCCTTGATGGCCGCCGAGCGACCTACGAGTTTCACTGTAGGACACGCACTGCATTTCAAGCACTTAGAGCACCCCAAGGCACAGTACTGGAAAGAAAGAGCCAAGAGCATCGTCGACGGCACAGTTGTCATTACCGCAACTGGCAGGTGCACTTTAGCAGAGGTAATACTATTCGATAAACATGTCTTGCGCTATAGTAAAACTAGCTGTCCATAATCACCTGCAGGCATTACGAATCTTGGACTATAGGAATATGTTGCTGTGGAATAACCTCAGCACAAGGTAGCTGTCATTTCTACGAGCTTTTTCATGACATTCATTAAGTTAAATGCAACTGATAAGGTAGGCAATTCTTCAACCTGGCTATCATTATCAGCCTACCTTGCGTCTCGGAACAATAGTAAGCCGAGCTAGCCGGTAAAGATAAACACGACAATCAACTGAAAAGGCCCGTTGCGATGAAGGAAGTATGTGCCGATAATTTTTTGTGGGCACTTTTCCACCCCAGTGAGCATTTTCAATTCATAGTCAGCATTTGCGTTGTCTTGTTTTCTTGTCGTCCTTGTTTGTAAGCTTCATACACCGGCAAACTCACGAGTCCACTCACTCAGACGGGACCGCGAGTCTGAGCGAGTCTGGGAGAGTAATATTTTGAGACAAAGTGCCAACGAGTCCAGCTGATAAAAAATTTTAGTAAGTCTGAGTCAAAGTGAGCCCTAAGCACAAAATACATTTCATGAGCGAGTCTGAGTGAGCTCCATCTTTTTTTGCCAACCTATGATATGCCCTACCTTATTTTATGATATCTCTTATCATCCACAGCCAGATGAAGGCCTCTCTCAATGATACCCAACCCACCCGGTCCTACGATATCAGATTCCCTTTTATCCCGGCGAACTTGCCAATTTCATTGCTCCCAGCCCTTTTCCATCCTCGGCCACACCTCCCACCTCTTGGTATCCATTCAGTCACTCTAACTGACCATCTGCCCTTCTTATGACGTGAACTGCCCAGGCCCACTTTTCTTTCTCTTAACGTCATTTAGGCTCGGCTGTATTCCTATTGCTTCATGTTAAGCCTACCACTTCTCGTTCCATCACACAGTTTGCAGTTCCCAACTTCTAGAATTTATTTGTTAGCATAAAAGTTTCTCCCACATGTTAGGACCAGCAAAATCCAACGGTTGTACATGTACCGCTTTAGTGATAGTGGTAAGTTGCCAGTCATGACTTGAGCATGCCTAGCGTATGCGCATCAGCCCATCCTTATTTTTTGGCAAATTTCTTTTAGACAAGTAGCCCCCCCCCCCCCCCTTGGTTAGCGTTTCTCTTAGATACACATACTCTTCTAAAGACTAAGATACAGCTGTGTATCGAACTCTAGTCCTTTTGTTGGACCAGCGAGCATTATTGGAGGACATAGCCAACACTCTGCTAAATTATTGTGCAAAATATAAATTATGCGATTACACTTTCGAAGAATATTATGGGCAATGGATGATGCCACAGCTCAAGTACAAGCACAGGAGTGTTTTCATGTTCCACATAAATCGCAATGCAACTACTACAGCCAGGAATCAAAGCCACGACCTTACACATGGCAACAACAAGCTTACACTGAGCCACCACAGCAGAGAAGTCACGACATCTTGTTGAAACCACAATGTCAACGAAAAGTGTTGCGCGCAAATGTGGCAGCCTTTGCAATGTGCCAGAAATTCCTCATAAAAGTCAAGCCGTCACAACGCGAACATGGCGACCACGACGGCACAAGTATCCCACCAGAAATCAAACACTTTGGCCGCATCCTTTGCCATCGGCTGGCAATTCTCTGAATAGTGCTTCATCTTCAGAGAGACTGCGCAGGAGTCGCTGATGACAGGCCGTCTTGCTGCTTCCTCAAGTGAAACAATTGCACAGGCTACACATCCCGC
Organism: Rhipicephalus appendiculatus; assembly: GCA_030522465.1. Classification (NCBI taxonomy): domain Eukaryota; kingdom Metazoa; phylum Arthropoda; class Arachnida; order Ixodida; family Ixodidae; genus Rhipicephalus; species Rhipicephalus appendiculatus. The sequence continues at coordinate 15,096 of JALIZH010032031.1, forward strand.
GAACACGGGCAAAGAACAAACGTCACAAACAGGCAACTAATAAATGCTTTGTATGTTGTATCAATGTTCTACCTTAACCTCAAAGCAAGAAATCCTTATACATCACCATTTCCCCCCCTTTTATATTTTCCCCCCTTATGTAATGCCCCTAGTGGGCCTTCAGGGTACTTCACTAAAATAAATAAAAATAAAAAAGTGGGACTGGTCAACTTATTCTGAACTTCACCCAATGACAAAGTGGCAACAGGCCAAACGGAGCCGAAAGAATGAAGCTTAGACAAATTCATGAACTACCCATCATTCCTGTGCTGGATGAAGTGCCAAGCGTGGCATCTCCCATAGACACTAGCGCCACATTTCTCCCTAGTGTACCATTACGAAACTCTACGGGTGGTACGAGACAAGTTCTACCATTTGCTGCATCTGCAACGTTGTACAATTTTCGCCGAGAGTTTTGCAGTGTGCTGAAGGTAAAGTGGTGACAACTACGCAGCGTGCGACCAAGTGGAACGACGAGCGACTCACCACCATGTCGTCCTGCTTGGCTTGTGTGATGGTGCTCTCCTCCTCGTCCACCACACGCTTGTAGTGCTGAAGAGTCTTTTCCAGTGGACAAGAGCATTGGCCGAAGCCATGGCCTCGATCACAAATGTCGTCGTCAAGTAGCTGCCGCAGTTGAAACGAAGACCAAGAAGATGAGGGGTGCAATGCACAGGAATGAAAACGCCTACTTCATGGAAGAGTACGTTGATATTGTTTGCAGTGAAACTTCTAGACATTGCCATTCAATGTTTATTCGTGCTCCTGCTCTTCACACCAATTGTTTTAAGTATAGCTTCTTCCCAAGAGCTATCAGCGAGTGGAATTCTTTGTCGGAAGAAGCCGTTTCATGCTCATCTACGGATTCATTCTTAAAAAACAAAGCTCATATGCTGATTTGCGACTAACATTGCTTTATTTGCCTCTATGTGATCTGGTGCATTTAATTTTATTTGGCTATGTCTCTTGGTGCAATGCATATTGTCCCTTAATTTGTTAGTTTTGGTAACACAAGATAATTATGTTTCTTTTCTAGAATGATTATGTATTTTTTTTTCCCACTCCTGTAATAGCCCTGTGTAAAGGCTGACAGTATCTGTAAATAAATAGATAAAAAAGAGCACTGTCTAGTCAGGTGAACAATTTTCTTCCAAACACGATTTCAGTTTATTTGGCGAGTAAGGTCCAATTAGTGGAGAAAACAATGGACTCATTTTTGATCTCATGCCCATGTAACGTCAGTGCATTGGCAAAATGTCAAGCTTTTCTCGACACCCTGCTAATGCAAATTCTTTCTCTAATGTTAACTGAAAAATCACGGGGTCACTTATGAATTAATGACTACTTCAAAGTGAAAGCCTTAGCACCTTTGATTTGCATTGGAAGAGATACACAGAACATACTTTATACTAATTAAACTACACTAAGTGACCTTCACTAATTAACATTTAATAATTGACTGTCACTAATCGCTAAGGGCTTTGTCATGACTGTACTGAGCTCTATGATCACGAGTATGTATGAATGTTGCATAGCTTTTACAGGTCCAAAAAGTCACGATATTTTTTGGACCATTTTGAGTCATCACTGCGATTTTAGTTCCAAGCCACATTCACATCAGGCACAAAGGCTTTCACTTTAATTGTTTTTGTACGAACATGGTAAGAAATTGCTAACAATGCTCCAATTATCCTGTATGTCGAATGGTTTCCTGGGGGGTTAAATATAACGAAAAGATGTGAAACATTTTATTTTTGACAGCATGCATATCGCTTGACCTTCTGCTACCTAATGTGCAGCCCTTACATTGCTTTCAATGTTTTTTTGTTTTTTTTTGCAAGTGTTTGCCAAATGTTGGGCTTCCATGCACAAAAGTTGGCAGAATCAAGTGGCCACAAACCAGACCAGTACAAACCAGTTCTCTCACCTCATAAAGGCGAGCACGACAACGATGATGAGACTAAGAAGCCAGCCAGCATCTTTGAAAGCTGCAGGCATCGTGAGTGCGCCTGTGCCGACTATCAAGTTGAATATGTACACCAGTCCCACCTGAAAGAGATGTCACAACGACCAATCGATGAGAAAAGAAAGACACGAGATGGTCAGGGCCGGTGGCAGAAGCAAATTACAAAATAGCAACTAAGCCTGCAGTGAAAAACGTCTTGATACCTTGTGCTAAACAAACAGGTTCAGAAGAAATTAAGGCAGCTTTGCCCTAGTGGTGCCAAAGCCTGATGGAAGTGTGGAGCTGGTCAGCGTTTCTTTTTTGTTTCTCTTTGGTTTTCAGTTTCTTTCCTTCTCTCCTTTTTTTCCTGTTCTCTTTTCTAGTTTCTGTTTTTCTCTCTTTATTTCTAATTTTCTTCCCATTTCTCTCCCTTTCTTTATTTCTCGATTGCTTCCTGTTTCAATTTTTATATGTAGTTTGTCTTGCATTTCCCTAGCCGTAGAATAATGTCCGCACCTTGTATCATCATCAAGGAGCTCGAAGCACAAGAGGAAGAAGACTTCTCTCTGGCGCAAGCACGCGCTCAATATGCCACAGCTGGCTATGCTATAGTATATGGTTCTGCCTGCATTACGCCAAGCGACGACTGCATACGACAGCCTGCCCCATAAAGTGCTCCGCACTTAAAAGATGCTCAAGAACAAACAATTTCTAACAGCCGGTTTCATTTCAAAAAGCAAGAGAATTTTGTAGCATACAGAGCTGCGCAAAGTATTTCAGGAATCCATCTAGGGTGCACACAGCAAAGATGAGACTTGTCTGGATTTTATAGATGTGAGGAAAGTAGAGATTTCTTTATCAGACATTTCAATGGATGGGTGGCACAATAACTGTTGGAGTTCTAGGGCACAAACCATGACACGATTATGAGGGGCTCCCTATTCGAGGGCTTTGGAAAGTTCGAACACCTGGAATTCGTTAACGTGCACCTAATTATAGGCACACAGCCCTCTAGCATTTTGCCTCTACCAAAATGTGGTCACGACGGTCGGAGTTCGATTTCGCGACCTTCCGGCCAGTAGTTGAACACCACAACTATTTGAAAGCCGCAGCGGGTGACACATAATTCTATTTGTTCTGCAATGTGTATAATGCTTCCACACACCCATTTTCTGTGTGCGACCAAGTTTGAGTCCCGAAATGTTTTGCTCAGATCTGCAAGGTATAATGGTCTAAAATAAAACCAATCGTTCGAAAGTTCTGGCGAAACGGTTCAGCGCTGGCTTCTGCGCACCGCGTCGGTGCTTCTCAAAATGAGGCCCAGTGAATATAAGAACACTCCTACCAACAGAATCTAGATGAACCGCGTGTGTACCCAGAAGGGGGGGCAGTTATTGTAATGAGTTTTCATTGAAAGCATTAAAGCCGTATTGTCCCACAAGGTGCTTGTCCTTGTTGGTCTTTCTCTGCCCCCCATGTGTTTAGCTCAAAGTGTCAAGACGAATAAATTCCAACTAGGGTAAGTCGCAGTGGTGAGAAATGTCTGCTGCAATGAAGAGACACCCAACAGCAGCAGCATTTCAGGTTTTGGTTGCACACATTGCCTTTTGCTCCATTGTTAACTTCAAGTGTCTTTTGTGTAGTGGTCAGAGTTCCACTCTGACCAGATAAGCACGTTTGTAGATCAAGATACGTGTAACACCAGCCAGAGAGTCAGCAGGACTAGAGATTGCTTTAGAGATAGTGTTACCTCTGTGGAAACAGCAATGTCAAAGGGTTCTCGCACAGGAGGCTCCAGCGATATAGTTACATGACCTATGTCACAAAAAGATCAATAAAAATTAAGAGCGAATATATTGTGGAAAAGCCGACACTTTCCCCTTTTCTAGTCATCAAGTAACAGTGCAAAAGTTAACAGGACAAGAGAAGAAGATGTACTAAGTGCTGTGAGACTAAAGCCGAGAAGATGGCGCAGTTGGATGACACGGGTAACACTATTGACACGGGTAACACTATTGACGTGTCAGCAACACGTCAATAGTGTTATCGCCCCTAGGAGCTAGAATTCTTGGTCAAAAAATTTTTTCGTGATCTGTATGTAGTACTGCTCGCGGCTGTTAACAAATGTGAAGCACTTTCTATCTATGGCATCCTGCGTTATTCGGTACCTTGCGGCTGATTATATTAATTCAACATGGTATATACATGCAGTGCATTGTTTCTTTTCCCAATAAAATTGTTGAGCATCAGCACAGTGTGCGTGTTCTGTTGTCTTTAGTGCTGTTTCTTAAGGTAGGTACTATTGCGCTCGGTATGGGCTACACATACACAGGGGCACGTGGCTGAGCGCACTGCAAGATTGTACACTAGCGCCGATCATGGCATGTTTTCAAGTTACCGGGAGAAAGTTTGGCTCGAGGCAATGTGCACTTGTAGGAACTGCCAAACCCTCCCCTGATAACTCAAAAACATGACACGATTGGCACCACTGTATAACTTTATGCACTCCCGCATTGTAGCTGATGCTGAGCACGATAGTACAACCAACAAGCTCAACTATCCGTACTTCCTTTCCAGGGAAGTGAACACAGTTTGAATGATAAGAACAACTGAAACTGTCGCATACAAAAAAAAAAAAAAAAAAAAAAAAAAAAAAAAAAAAAAAAAAAAAAAAAACACCTTGTTGCTGCAAGACACAGTGTCCTCTAGAAATCTTCGTTGCAAAAGCTGACAGATTGCAGATACGGTGATAACAAAGCCGGATGCCTGGCACTTATCACATGCTAGTGCTTCCTAACCGAAGATACTCGCCTACATCCAAGTCAAGGAATGGAATACAATGAAGGGATTACAGGAAGTTATTGAAAGCACGGTTTACTGAAGCTAGCCACAGGAAATATGTCACCCATGCCAGCTGCTCCAGACAGGCTGTCAACAAGATCACCAGTTCGGTGATAAAATTCGGCGACCTGATCGGATTACAAGTTCGGTGGCATTGATCGAAGCTCAAGAAAATGAACCGGGCAGCCACGCCAGGATATTTTGACATCTTGAAAAACATGCCGAGTGATCAGAGATGCAAGTCAACCTTCGAAAATGGTAGTTAGCGCTAACCCCCCAGTTCCTCTAGCAACACGGGAACAACGACATATCGTGGTACCTCAACGTCAGCACAAGCGCCAAGTCGCAATGTATAATTTCTACATGACGCTTCTTCAAGAAACAAAAACAACAGTTTGTTTCTCTGCGGCTACATTGAATGACAGTACATGTGACAAGACACGGAAGGAAGGTACTTTCAGTTTGACGTATCCCATGCGCGATAACCCAGTTACGTTAATTCTGTGCACAACACTTCGGCAGCACCGCTAAACACATTCTGGCGAAGAGATGCTAGACCTTCTTTAGAAGGCCAAGGCGTTTATGAGACGCTCCTTAGTACTGCGCACCGGAACCCACTAAACGAACAGGCAACGCCGGAAAAACGTCGCTTTGAAACCAGCACACACGATCCTTGCACGGAGGATAACGCGCGCAAAAAACACATGGACGCAGCACGCAACAGCTGCTCAGCGCATTCAAGCGGTGGCAGTCTGAAAAGGAGTAATTAACAGACAAGTGCGTCCGAGCTACCCATCACGAACTGCCGTGTAACACGTCACTTTCTTTCGCTATCAATGAGCGCTTGCAAGACTCCCATAGCAGGGGGGCAGTACTCGTGAAGGTGGGTTTTTCGGCCACGACAGGTGCGCGCAAGTGTCAGCAACGAGAACAGTCTTCGAGGCGCGATTGTCGCCTCGCGGACCGAACGAGAAAATTGATACGGAATGATTGAAATAACGCGCAGAAAATCGCGCAAGCACAGCGAAAGCTTACCAGAGGCGAAATACTGTCCGTTGCGTCCGCCGAGTCGCCTGCCATGGCTGGTTTGGCTCGAAGCTAATAACGGAGCGCTGTAAAACTTGCGAGTAGGAAGGGCCAAAACGAGTATTTAAAAATCTAACTACGATAATTTAGAAGCGTAGTACGCGCTGCTGGCATTGCCAAGCCACAACCCCCCGCCGACGACACCAGCAGCTGAGCGCACTGGCGACCGCAGCACTCCCTCGCGGCTAGATATAGGTAACTCTTATCTGTTCAATCATGTTACGAATGTTGCTGAAGCTTTTTATTGAAATTGTCATTACAAGCATCAACAACAAAATTTTGTACAAATTAAGATATGCTTAAAAAATGCCGCAACAACGGTGCACCACGCGCGCTTGGCTACGGGCTAGCCGCTCCGGTATCCGCCGGCGAAGCCAACGCGAACCAAAATACGAGTCGTCTTGTTTTTTTTATCGCAGAGACCGCGGAGACAAGCTCCCCGGTCGACGGAACTCGCTCGATTTCCATCAACAATCGGCACCCGTTTTCATGTCTAGACTGCCGGACGCAAAGGTAAGAAGTGCCTCGATCGCCGTACCTCAACCCGGACGGCTGCGTCTCGAAGAAATCGTTACTTCCAAGCCGAGGTGTCTGCAAAGCGGTGACGGGTTACTCCCCCGCAAAGCCCACTAGGCCTAAATGTTTGCCGACGAAGGATGTGCCACCGTTCCGGTGATACGAGTCGCAATCTTTGCACTGGGCGCGGCTTCGCCTTTGCCTCCAGTGACATCGCGCTCTTCTCTCGTTGCTTCTTCCGTCTACTGTGGGCGCAGTAGCGGCGTAGTTTTCGCCGTCTTGGCCACAGCGCAACAGGTATTCGACACCGGTGGGTTGCAGTTCTTCGCGCAGTGCGAAAAATAATGCCGCAAGCACCGACACCTGCCTCGACTGGATGACAGGTGCGTTCGTCAGGCGGCTCACTTCCAGTGAGATCGCATTCCAGTGCACCAGCTTGTCCTTCCTAAGACAATACGTTCAGCCAAGAGAAACGGTACAGCGTTACTTCGCATCGTCTTATCTGTTTCGTGTTTGCTAACTGCGGAACGCTTTTTGGAAGTACCGATTGTCAGCCAGGTTATCATCCGGCGATGTGACCCGCTTCAAAGTGCGCCGCGGCACTTCGTGATTTCGGCCGTTTCAAGTTGCTGCGCTGAAATCTGGCGGTGATTCAGCGCGGGCGTTGTGGATCCGGCCGTGACGTAACCGCCTCGACCGGATTGTTTAGACTGTCGCGCCGAGGGCGAGAAAAACATTTTTAAACGGGCCCTAAGCGGCCCGAATGACGTGCTCGTTGTGTCGTGTATCCCTTTGCTTTGTGCTCCAATTGCGGCTTTAACGAGCCGCCTTGTTGGGGGGGCCGGAAAAGGGACGGTGCGAGTGGGCGGCTTGCGGACGACAGGAGCTTTTCCGCTGAGCGGAAAAGCCGCTGGATGTTTCACTTCCTCGGCGTCGCCTAGCCGTAGTTTCGGATAGCTGATCGAACGTGTTACCCCGTGTGCAAATACAGTAGCGAGGAAGTGACAGCAAAGAATGCGTCAGTGCTTATCACTGTCAGAACCCGTCGTATTGTCTCACCGTCCTTTCACTTTCGTTCTGATGAGTGAACTATTTTTTTTGAACAGACAGGTTTTTCAATTTCTGTCAGTTAAGTGAACAGAGGCCCGCATACTTCTTCGTTTGAAGGGTTGTAAACATACTACTGTCAACATTAGGTAATTGTTCGACACACTCTTTAATCCAGAACTGCGAGCTTCTGGTGAACCAGTGGGAGACAGCCTCCTTCAAGGAACAACAAAAAGTGTTGCTCTTTTTTTTTTTTTTTTTTTTTTTTTTTTTTTTTTTTTTTTTTTTTTATAGAAACACGAAAACTTCAAACAGGCCACAATCTTGCTTTTTTCTAAGTTAGCCTCTGACTTTCCTTATTTGCAATCCAAGTGACCCGTCATGTTTGCTACTTTTGTTCACAGGCTCCACTGAGTGAACCTAGAAACTCGGCTCCCCTTTCTTTTTAGTTTAGCGGGCGTTTTATAGTTTTTAAAGTATGCTGCTGCTGTTAGTCTAACTTGATTTATTTGTTGATGCACCCTGGCACAAAGGTGGTGCGTCATTCATTAGTAGGTCGACCCAGACATAAGCAGCGATGCGCAGCCACTTGGGTCATGCCTGACTAGGCGTGAACGGCGCTGCGAGGGTCAGGATTCGTGTTGCTCCAAACAATACTGCCATCTTGCCCGATCGTTGCACGTGCCGGTTGCAAGCTTGGCGGTGTGCGTCGTTACGATTCTGGTTGTTGAATGACTACAGTTACGTAGGCCTGTCATATTTGTTGAGGAACTATCAATGTTAAATGAAACGCGAACAGTGGAACTGATGGGATCAAGCATTAGTGAAGGTACAGTGAGCTCTGTCGAATCATCACTATTGACAGGTGCACACATCCAGTTTGGCAGCACTGCACGACCCCTTACAGTCCAATATTTTCACGTCTGTTCTAGTTCTGATATTCGAAATGAACTAAAAATAAAAGGAAGCAACAGCGAAGTCATCCAAAAGCATTTGGCACGCCCGTGCCGGCCTCAATCATCACAATATCACTATGTCAGAACAAGAACACAAGCAAAAAATATAGGGGGGATAGCGCAGTGCTGCCAAACCGGATACGCGCCAGTCAGCGGCGATGACTGGACTGCGCTCACTGTACCTTTGCTGATGCTTGATCCACGTGCTCCGCTGTTGGCGTTTCATTTGACACCGATAGTACTCGCAGACTTTGGCTAAGGTAGCACACGCATTCTCATTCTGTCTGACTCTATACACTGACATGAAGCTTTTATGCAACACTATGATGATATTATGCGAGATTTATATTAACTCTGTGCATTCACTTCATGCAGTGACATCTCCACCCACAGACCATGGACGTACACAGTTTTGGTGTGGAGCCCATCACCTGCCATGCTTGGAACGAGAATCGCACAGGTAGGCTCACGGGGCTTCTTCCCGTTATGTGCGTAAGTTGTATCACAAACTTAGTACACAGAGAAAGCGAGAGGCCAACTGGACAACACTGTGTTCCAGCACTCTACTTTTTCATTTCTGCGTGTGTAAGTGTGCGCATGTACAATCCAATGCTTTTATAACAAAGTGCTGAGGGCCTTCAAAGTACTTTGTTATACAGGGTAGCTTCACTCCGAAAGGTCACGGAACGTAATGCTGGTAATGTCGCTGGGTTGTGAGGAATTCGTTGTAAGTACAAGTAATTTCATTGTATGAGCGAAAGAAGGGGGCAATTTAAGGGTTCGTTCGTTCATTGTTTGACATGAACTTAATGAAAATCAAGAGTTGTCGAAGCCAAAGAAGGTACAGGGAACATTATTAGAAGCCTTTTAACTATGTTGTAATAATTGTGATATAAATGTGAAGAATCAAAAGTTGACAAAAAACTTGCCACTGGCACCGAACGTGCAACCTTCGGATAATGCATTCGATGTGCTACCAGTTCAGCTACGGTGGTGGTCGTCTTCCTGTCCACATTATCAGGTTATGGGGTATCCGAAGGCTGCAGGTTTGGTTCCTGCTGGCAGCAAGTTGTCTTTCCATCCACTTCAATTTCATTTATATCATAATGTGGTTACAATACAGTTAATATACTACAAGTAATGTCCTCTGTACCTTCCATGGTTTCTTCTGTTGGTTATCATTTCTTTGTAGAAGCATTTGTTGTGAAAACGTTCATCTGCGCCGGCTCTTCGGTGCAACCACGAATCCCAAGTTGGTAATTTGCGCAAACTAGCCCAGCTCTCGTCTCTGACAATAGCTTTCTCTCCTCGCCGTATTTGAAGAGGTGGCACTGTGCCCCAACAACACGGATGTGCAACTGTACAAGCGGGAGGCGAACGGAGGGTGGTCTCCGGGTCAGACGCTGAGCCGGCACGACCTGCGAGTGACCAGCATCGACTGGGCGCCGCAGAGTAACCGCATCGTGACCTGCGCTGCGGACCGCAACGCGTACGTCTGGACCCTGGGCTCGGCGGAACCCGGCACCAATGCGACAGTGTGGACCCCCACCTTGGTGCTGCTGCGGATCAACCGTGCTGCCACCTGTGTCCGGTGGTCTCCCAGTGGTCAGTGAACTAAGCAGCATTAAAGGGATACTAAAATGAAACGAATTGGTTTAGATTGATAAATTGTACTCTGAGAACCCTGATGTCGTTAATTTCACCATCGTATGTTTATTAATAGAGTAGAAATCAAGGCCCCTGTTTCATTTTTAAATTTTGCCCCGAAACCTCCGATGATGCGTCATGATTTTGTAGTCTATCTTTTGTATCTTGGCTACTTTGGCTCATTGAAATTTCCTGAAACTTGGTATGTTAAGTCTATGGCCCCTGCAGAGGACAAAGTACTTCATTTTTACTTATTAGGAATTGCATATTATTTATACCCCATCTCACCACTACCGTTCAGCCTTACCAAGGCTATGAGGTGTAAGCAAGCCACACTCTTGCGCAGCAAAACACAGTTCCAGATATAATTTACCTTACAGTTGACAGGGTTGAGACATTCGCGCTTGTTTGGCACGTGTTGCATCACATCGAAGCGTGATATTCTTCGTATTTAGGCCATGTGGTTTTGATTGCTGTATCAGTAACCGCCGGTAACTATGGTTACAAATCAGTTTGGCCGCACCCAAGCAGACGCGACCGCTCTTTTCGATCCGAAATTGTGCTTGCTATTCACCCACTGCGCTGGCATCAACAAATAAATAGTGAAATGAGCCATCGCTTTCTGCCCTCTCAGCTGAGGACAAAGCATCAGGTACATCTTATCATTGTTTGCGAGATTGGCTGTTTGTTTAGCCTCCATGCCTGCTAAGCCCAACGCACCGAGAATTTGATAACGGTTCATGGAATTAGTGCAATATAGTCACGAATACATTGCTGTCGAAGCGTCAGCACATTAATTTAAAGCAAATACAAGCTTCAGTGTGTAACTTACGGGTCCCACACCGAGCAATGATGACTCGATAAATTCGAAGCAGAGGGCACCAGCGGTGGTGGGTGCAGCCATCTTTTTTTTCAATGATGCCGTCTGTTTGCATTACTCTCCCTACCTGTGCGAGCAGACGCCAGGGAGATGCCGAGCAGACGCGATGCGGATGAATACATGGGGAGGGTCTAGTCGCCCTTATTGTATAAGGGGCCCTGTAGCCTTCACAGTGTTAAAAAGAACTTCTGAGATGGAGTATAGTAGATGCTGCCAAAAACTATGACATCATGGCATTGGGTGCAGGAATTTGTGGGGGGGGCATCAGTACCTGCATCATCTTTTTGTGCATTTTCTCGCTTACCAAGTGTCTTCTCACGGTAAGAGTGGCGTTTTCGGTATTGTGAAATTGTAATTTGCTAATATGTGACAAATAATTTTTTTTGTTTAGTGTCTTCTAAAGGTGTGTTTCAATACTAGAGAGTTTTAGCAAGTAATGGAAATATAGTATGCAAATGCACTACCACGGTACTGCTCCTCCTTTCCTGGTTGTCAACCTTATGCTGGTGAAGGCACCCCAACAACACAAAAGCCGTTTCAGAAGTTACTGTGGGGTTGTCACGTGTCATTGTTGCCTGTCAGCCTATGCATTGTTGACCAGACACCTGTGGTTCACGAGATGCACTGTTCAGGGGAAGCACAACCAGCGAGAAAGGAGGAGCGGTACGGTACTGTAGTCCTGTACCGTATTTGTATAGCACATTTCTGTAACTTGCTCAAACTCTGTACTAGCTGCAGACAGCAAAATAGCTCCGTGAAGACAGCAGTAGAGACAAATACGATGCAGGCTATTTTGCTGTCCAAACAAGATCTCGGCCAAGAGGAATGCTTAAATCTCACTGGCTGGGTCATCTGCTCACAAGCAGGCGCTTTCTTTTAAAGGGGTACTGACACAAAATTTCGCGGCCGAGATAGCCTGCTGGATCGATTCCCGTGTACATGCGTGTACCATCTGCAAAATATCGACAGCGAATAAAGCTTGGAAGGTATTTTATATGAATTTTGAAGTTCGCGTGCGCGATCCAGCATTATAGGCCGCACCTGGCGGCATTGACACCCTCGGAGGTGACCCGAGGTGACCCCCCTACTAACAAGTTATGATGACGTCGTAGCCGCCATTTCTGTTTTGACGCGCTCGCCGCTGCATACCGCTGCGCTGTTGGTGACTGCTCGGCCAACGTTTATAGATCTATAAACCTTGTGCTCGGCGGCTGCTCGCGAGTGTGTGGCCGCGGCCAAGAGGAGGCGCTGCCGCGGCGCACGCGTTGAAAGTTTTGTGTTTGGCGACACTACAGCTTTCCCGTTTCCTGCTCCCAAGGACTTCTTGATTTCCCTGTGCTGCCTGGTCTGCAGTGATCGGCCACAATGCCGAAATCCTTCTGCGCTGTTTCCTTCTGCACGTCGAAGTCGGGATGAGAGGCGTATCGCTGCATACGTTTCCCCGCGACGAACCTCGGCGGCAGAAGTGGATCGAGTTCGTGTGCGCTTGTGGACGTCAGGAGTATCAGGACTGGTCCCCCGTGCAGAACAGTCGCGCTAGCGGGCTCCATTTCGAGGCGCATTGCTTCAACACAAAGGCGCCGGATTTGGCGTACATGGGTCTTCCGACTCGACCCTGTGCATCGCTCACGTCTGGTGCTGTGGTGTAGCTTTTTTCGGCACCAACAACTTGAAGGGCATGACAATGTTATCAGGTGATTTAATCGAATATTGAACGTAGAAAAAGCCAACGTCCTGCAGAACATTCGTGCACGAATGTGTCGGATCTTACCATTGTACATTGCCGACGCGAGGTTCATCGTGGTCGTCGTCGCTGGTATCGCTGCCGCTTCCCGACGAAGCACTCCTCGCCAGCGGGTCAAACCTGAAGTGATTCGCCACGTCGAAAATTCCTTCCATCCCCGCCGCAAGAAAATCGTTGCCATCAGACGACGATGAGCCCGACGACGACAGCGAGGACGATAACGGCGACGACATCACGCAGCGTGTGTAACAAGCGAATGCAAGCAGACGATGCAGACCGCGCGGAAGTGCGTCACTGTTCTGTGCTCACGCGACCGAGCGTTTCACTCGCTAGGTGGTGATAGTTGCACCCGGCGGCTTGTCGTTTTTGGAGCTCTGTCAAACCGAAACTGAGGCTGTGTCGGTAATGAGGAGCTTGTAATTAATTATCTGTTGCGCGCTGCAGCAAACGATGTGCCGTGTTATGACTAACAGGCCCCCCAGCAACACATTGCAGCAAAAAAATGTGGGGCGAAAATTTTTGTGTCAGGACTCCTTTAATCTAAGCTGTATTCAGTTCTTCATACTTTCTCATGTCAACATGAGGTAGTGTCATGATGCCCGAATGACATCCAGATGTGTTTTATTACTCTGACAACACAGTCTCGATGCTGTCTTCTGAGTTGTCAGCGTAGACTGTCTGGGATGCTGGCCAGAATTGGAACACATCCTATAATCACCGAATGTGCCAACATGTGACATTGCATATGTGGAAGGCTGCGTTAGACGATCAAGTGACACTATAAGAGCATTTTTTATGCACCTTGAGCTGGTCTTTTGTTTGAATTTTCCGTGGAATGTGTTGTGTGACACATTGAACGCCCTTGAGCATGTTTTGCAATTACTGTCAGGCTTTTCTCTCACATATTCATATTAATCTAGCCCATATGGGCAGGCTCTCGTGGGCTGCTGTTTTATATCCCCTTCAGGCGTAAATTATGATTTACGTCTGCAAATCTGCAAATTGCGTCTGCAAATTAGGTCTGCAAATCTGTCAAATATGCATAGCATAATTTCAAGGCACTCACAAAAGAAAATAGAGGAATGGGTTGTTTTGTGAGTTTTAGTAATGTCATAATTAGCATGTAATTAAATAATAATTTGTTATGCAGTCGGTCATGTACCATTTTTACATAAAAAGAATAGAATCGTAGGCTCGAAATGTGCACGAAATTACCTAGTCTTTGGTTGTATTCATTTGAAGAAAAGAGAAATAACACTTCTGACATTGGTCCTGGAGCGCGGCACGTCCTAACGACCCATCAAGCGTCGTAGGGCCTTTACCAAAGTGATTGGTTACAGAAATATGCACAATGAGTTTAGCTCAAGACATATTGGACTATGGAGCTGGTTCACTTCATCCAATGAGCAATGTATCTTGCTCTCTTTTGGCCACAAGTCGACACAACTATAGCATAAACAAGTTGTGTGCCTGTACAGACGTAACCACCACTGCTGAAGGGAATATGAGCGAGCGTTTCTCTGCTTACTAAATGAAAAACCTCCGTCCATCCATCTCTCACTAAAGATGAATGGCTGTAAAGAAATTTGGTATAAAACAAAATGAACTTTCTTGGCAATGCTGTGTTTTGAACCGAGCGCCCCACGTTCAGAAGGAGAGTGTCTCACCCACAGGGTTAAGTACCCCCCCATTCTTGCAGAACAAATATATCTGAATCATGTAAATGTCTATTACCGGCTTTATGAGACAAATGTGAAAGGAAAACACTTTCATGAAGGCTTCACTGAAGTATTTCATGGCGGTGGAATAAAGGCGTCTCTAGGATAAGATCTAAGAATGACACGGAGGATTGTATGCGTCGGGAAAATTCTGACTTCATTCATGAAGTTCACTCGGGAAAGTCATCGAAGTGGCAACTCGTGGCTCTAGGTCATTGTCTCCCGTGCAGAGAACAAGTTTGCGGTGGGATCTGGTGCCAAGCTGGTGTCGGTGTGTTACTTTGAGGAGGACCATAATTGGTGGGTGAGCAAGCACATCAAGAAGCCCATCAAGTCGACCGTCACCTCGGTCGACTGGCACCCCAACAACTGCCTGCTGGCCTGTGGCTCCACCGACTTCCGCACCAGGTTTGCACTGCCTCATCTTATACAGGCATGAGCATCACCGGAGTAATCTCTGAACTTGCTGTATTTTGCACTTCTCTGGAAAGACGCAACCAAATAAATACACTCAAACCTCGATATAACGAACCCGGATATAACGAAATATCGGTTATAACGAAGTAAATTAAGAATACTCTTGCAACAGGTATAGTGTTAAAATTGTACCTTTATAACGAATTTTCGGATATAACGAAATTATTTTCATGTATGATGCAACTTCGTTATAAAGAGGTTTGAGTGTAGACAATTAGGCCAGGGAAAGCATAGAGGGCATTAATTGTTGTCTTTAACTGTAGCGTGCTCATCATGACGTAAATTGAAATTAAGTGTACGAAAATTCGAAGACTTGGGGTTGAAATCCCTCTGACGGAATACAGTCGCCGATCGTTTATTCGGACTCGGCGGGAACCGCCGAAAAGTCCGAATAATCGAGAGTCCGAATAAAAGGATGCACCAGAAAAAAAGCACCTTTATTGGCCCAGCGGCCGGAAAAGCTCGTCAATGCACGTCTGCACACAAGCACAATCACAGAAGACCGAGTCGGGCTGATTTCAGCCAGTGTTTGGCCATAACCGCAGGTTGTAGCGCTGCCACGGCCTGCGCGTCATCGGAGTCGCGGTTCACCTACGCTGATTCGGGGACCCGACAGACGATCTCATCATCGCCCAACTCGGCGAAAGCTCCCGAAAAACATCGTATTGAGGTCGGCCGCCTTCGAATTGGCGAATAATTGTGGCCTTTTTCGCCATCCCCACTGTCTCGTGGTTGCCGCGTTTCTTCGTTAGTACCGACCGCGCGGATGGAATGGGTGGCGTTGTAGCTGTCGTAGCCATTTCAGTAGATTAGCCCTAGCCACAAAACAACTGACAAGCAAACTTCCAAATGCCAAAAGGGAACGACATCAGGCTAGTTCGTAATTCCGTCCTTCCTTGGTCCGTTTCGTACGCGCGGCCATTTTGAACATCCAAGCAGACTCCGAGCGTGTCTTGGCTTGGCTTGCTGTTTGGCTGTGGTAGCTATTTCAATAGATACGCGGCTGGCTGAAGTAGAAAACGCCCATTACGAGTCGCCAAAACACATAGCCTTCGAGATCGGCAATTGTAATTTCTGCACTTTTACAGTGGCATGATATCCAGCCACACACAGTGCAACCTTTCAATGCTGGCAACCTAGCGAAGATATTGTAAACACGTGCGTAAACATCACGGACAGCTGGTCATGGAGTTCGACGCCGCATTCGATCAGCCATCCGGAGTCCGAAATATCGAACGGCGCGCCGTGGGGCGTCGGAATTTTCGGTCGTGAGTTTACATTACTTCAATGGGACGAGTGGCGGTGCCGCGAGGGTGTCCGAATAAACGGGCATGTCCGAATTATCGGCGTCCGAATAAACGGCCGGCGATTGTAGATGGTTTTTCATCCGTTTCAGTTCATTTCAATTTAGTTCACAGTTAGTGCACTACTGTTGAATGCAGCAATGGGCCTTTTTCGTGTATGTAGTGTACGCATGCGCGCCATGATTTTAGGTGGACACCAGCTTGCAGATGTTTGCCCCAAAGAAAGGCGTGAATGGAGGCCTTCACTATTGCCTACTGGTGTGCAACAGATGATTTTGGAGGCCAAAGGCCACCAGTTTCGATTTCAGCGATCTCCACTGGAGGTGCTGTTCGGACCCGGAAAGGGCCCATTAACGTCCTCTATGCTTTCTCTGGCCTAATTGCCTAATTAATTCAGTTTGTCTAACATATAAACGAGCCCCTCGAACAAAATTCCTCGTTTTTCGTTCACTCCTATGGAAAGAAAGCCAAGACAGTAACATTGGAAAACTACTGTGGCTGCCAGTGGTCATATGATTGAATTATGTGCAGCTGTTTGTGAACCTTCAGATCGCATAGCACATTACGGCCATGCTGCACAATGTGCCACGCTGCACATTTACCCGAAGATCTCAAAGCAGAGCGCATGGTCTCTCGCATGTGCTGACAAATCTCTGAGGCTATCAGCTGGCAAGTGTGGTTTTTGATCAGACACACTGGGACCAAAACATGCAATCACAGGTGTTCACCTCATTACAACCAGCATGGTCTTGGATCCTGCGTTTCCACTTTCATTATAGCTGCACGATGTGCTTTGAGATTGAGCTTGGTTGTCCAGTTTGTGGTTTTATGAAGTTTTATGGAGTACTTCAGCACGGGGAACCCAGGCCTTCGGTTCTTTGAGATTTTGCAAGTGCACCAAAGACGCCTGAGAATAGTTCCTCCTTCATAAACCAATACACGAGTTACCGTATCTCCACAAGATCAATGCAATAGAGCTTAGATGGATGCTAGGATGCACGCAATTTTTGAAAAATAAAAGCCAGAATGCTAGCTCAAAGAGTGGTTAGCATATGACTCATGCAAAGTGGCAACAACCCAGAACCTTGCGTACGCAAGGTACGCAAGGTTCTGGGTATGTTATTCTAGAACTGTCCAGTAAATTGTATCTTGATCCATTGAGGTTCATCTGTAGATGAACTGTGTGGATTCTGGAGAAGAGTGTGATGCTATACTCGGCGACAACTTATCTTGACATTGGAACGAAGGCTACGGAGGTGGGGCTTCCACATATTCGTGTTGCTCCGCAAGTAGTTCGGCAGCTTGCGGCTGATTTCGGTTTTGCTCGCTCGCATCGTTAACGCGTGTAGAAAAACACATACTTGAAAATTATGAATGGGAGAAACATTTCGATTGTTCAGTGTACATTTTAGTGTCCTATTACGAGTATATTTTTCTTGGAGAACTAAACAGCGCGTATTCGGCCGCACAGTGACGTCACGGACGCCATGTTTCCTTGGGAAATGGGTGGGCTGAAAACGTGGTGCTGTCAGTGCTGTCTAAGAAATGGAAAGAAAAGGAAAGCATTCTTGCAAGGTGAACGATAACTGTATTTTGCCTGCAACTTCCTGCAACTGTTTAAGTCTCATAATAAATAAAGCAGTATTTATTTCAACAAGGCAAATGAGAAAATTATCAATAAACTTCAGTACTATTTTTTTGGCGCGGAAGTAGACATGCGCTTTGGTCCTGTAGCTTCCACAGTGCTGTCAAGGAAAGTTGTCGCCGAGCATAGAAAAAGCCTGCCGTTCTTGTGCTTTCGCTGATGTTGTGCATTCTTGCGATGTGTGCAGGGTGTTTTCTGCGTACATCAAGGAGGTGGACAGTCCTCCCGAGCCAACGCCCTGGGGCGACAAGATTGCCTCATTCGGAAGTGTAGTGGCCGAGCTGTCTGCCAGTGGCAGTAAGTGTTGTTATTACTGCGTGTGGTTGCATTGACATGCAACAGGAAAATTTTGTATAAAACAGCCGGAAAGTCTAGTTACTAGAAGGTATATCACGCCACTGCATATATGATTTCTGAAGGAGGCATGGACTCTGCTCTCATTGCGAGAACTATACAAGGTAATGCAAACTGAAGGTGGGAAAAATTAATGTATGCCTAATAGCATATACAGTCTAATCTCGACAATTCAAACTTGAGAGGATGCCAGTAGTTTGTTTGAATAATCAGAAGTTCCCACAGATGTGACCCAAGGCAACATAAAACGGCAGGAAAGGGAAGATGGAAGCTTGCAATGAAAAAAAAAATCCGTAAACGGTTTATGTGCTCTAGGCGACGTTTAGCCAAGTGGACCTGTCTTCTTCAAGGCTGGAACTAACTTGGTGACATACTAACTTGTTTTCCAATGAGGCATTTATATATGCATACCTGCCAACCTTGGGACTTCGAGATGTTGGGGATTTGAAAACTGGTGCGTGTTTTTGTTTGTTGTTTATCGGGGGCTGCAGCAACTTCTTAGTCGGTGACCGTACCAGTAATTGTTGAAACCCAAGATTTACTGAAGAAGCCTTGGCCATAATAAGTCCAGCTCACTGTTTCTATTCACTGTATATGTGGAGAACTAGGAATGGGCAAACAGTAAATTTGAGGTTTGAAGTGAATAGCGGTGCCGTTAAATAGTTTTGAAACCAACAGCTTGCATAGTATGTATTGCATATTATTAAGAGAAATTAACATTTTTCATTACCCAACTAACTTGCATAATGTTTTTAAGAATTGAAACTAGGCATGTGTGAATACAACTCAAACCTCATTAAACGAAAGTGCACTTTACACGAAAATAAGTTCGTTATATCCGAAAATTCTTTATAAAAGTATATTCCTAACGCTTTAACTATTGCAAGAGTGTTTTTCATTTACTTCGTTATATCGAGGTTTGAGTGTATCACTTTCCTGGTTCAAAGTGAAGGGGAAGCAACTCTCAATGGTAGCAAGATTTGTGTAGCAGTAGGGTGCGAGTTGTAACTTGTACAATCTGTTATGTTTTAAAAATGACTATGCTTGGTGCATATAAGCCCATATAACACTCTTCCAATTTTAGAAAATAATTAGTAGAGGTGAAGGTAATATGTACAAGGGGAATGGAAAGAAACAGGAATAGCGCGGAGCGCTGTTTTTATCACGCTCTGACCTTGGTGGCAACAAAAGGATGCTAAAAATGGTTCTTGATTGCATCATGGATGATTCTGGTGGTTTTTTCTTACCATTCAGGCTACAACCGCTTGAAAATAAATGCGAAATGGCAGAGAATGTTGATACTGCGCTGTTCGCGTTTCTTTCCATCCCCACTGTACCTTTAACCTTGAATTGTGGCTTTGCGGCAGTGTGTATATCCCCTGGATGGGTGATTTCACGGCAGAGCACCCCCAAGCTGCAGTGAAACCACCTTTTCAGGAGGGTTATATGCACTCAAACACACACATAAATGACATTTCGAATGCTTCGAATTAATCTAAATTGGTGTCGAAGCTAATTCGGATACTGTAATATTTAGCTAGGGTAGATTGTTGGCCTTGTTGGTGTAACATGATCATAAGTTAAGCGCGGCACTGAAGTGACGAGGACGGGACAGGGAGAACACACACGAGCGCTTAACCGTCCTCGTCACTTCAGTGCCGCGCTTAACTAATGATCCTGTAATATTTGTTCGAATATTCGAAGTGCCCAAACATTCGCCCATCCCCATAGATAAGTGCTGCAACCCGACACCTCGTGACACCTTCCTTTGCAGTCGGCTGGGTGCATTCGGTGTGTTTCTCGGGCGACGGCACCCGGCTGGCCTGGGTAGGCCACGACTCGAGCATATGTGTCGCGGACGCCCAGCAGGGACAGGCCATAACGTGTGTGCGCACGCGGTTCCTCCCGTTTCTGTCCTGCCTCTGGATCTCCCCGACAAGGTTGCTGGTTTCCGTGAGTACTCCTTCCTTGTCACCTCAGCTTTAGAACAAAGGTGTTGCACTGGGCTAGTCGGTATATTGTCAGAACATATAAAAATCGGCGGGAAACACAACACGCCCATCAGCATTTGTGCCTTGCGCTACACATGTGATTTATCACATCCCTTTATTGGGTGGCAAAGCATACATTGGCCAAACTGGCCATTGTCTTGATGATCACATCGGGAAACAAAGGGCCTCCCTTCCCGCGAATGGTGGCGCTCATTGCCAAGCCATTGCAGACCGTGCACGTTTGAAAACACTGGTATTTTAGGTTGTGGCACAACGAAGACCCAGAGGAAAATTTTGGAAGCATTCTGCAGAAGAAATGGGGAAACGGCTGCATCAGCGACACGTTGCACTTGTCTACAAATAAAGCACCTTTGAATAATTTTTTTTAGATGTTTCAAGACACGTGGAATCAAATAGGCAAATTAATGAAATCTATTTTTGCATTGTTTTCAGTTAAATAACATAGTACATAAAGGGTTATGTTAAGAAAAATAAATGTGCAAAAGACATGACATCTGCACTAGCTGTCGGCTCCAAAGAGCCCTTCTAAGCATTTCATTTTCTAAGCACAGCCTTCTTGTCATTTTAGGGTTACGACTGCTGCCCCATGGTGTACGAATACAAAGGCAAAGACCAGCTAAGCTTTGTTGACAAGCTCGACAAGTCGCAGCGCAAGGAAGTGGATGGCGTCAGGTGAGAGCCACATTTGAGCTGCTGACGTTTTTCAAGCGTTTCTGAATTTCGAGCGTTTGTGAATTTTTGCCACTTTGGTACGAGAAAGGGGAGCCCTGATGGGCGTTGTGGTTTGTCTGTGCAAATCGGGCCAAGCCTTCTTGTCCTCGCGGTGGTGTGTTATGTGAGTTAGCTCGTATGGTCACATTTAGATATTGAGCCGACACAAAATGTTGTGCGCAACTTAAACGGCAGTAATTGTCCTTGGTCTTGTGGCGATAATCAGTCCTAATACCCAAGTTGCTTTGAAGACGAGAGTGTGTCTGTTGTGCCTGATATAAGCACATACACTTAAACCTCGATATAACGAACCCGGATATAACGAAATATCGGTTATAACGAAGTAAATTAAAAATAGTCTTGCAATAGATACAGTGTTAGGAATATACTTTTATAACGAATTTTCGGATATGACGAACTTATTTTCGTGTAAGATGCAACTTTGTTATAATGAGGTTTGAGTGTATATTCATTACATATCTGATGGGGCTGAAAAACTCGTATCAACTACGAAGCCTTGGTGATACGAGTCTCGAGGGGTTGTGTGTGATATTTGTATCAGCCTAAATTCACATCATCAAAGCATAGGCATGGCACGACGTGTACCAGCCCATCTGCCCATATCTGATATATCTTCAAAACTCGCAATTTTGTGACATCCCACCCAATCAATCAATCAATCTAACTTTTTATTTACAATCAAATATGTACACACATGAAGGTGCATATATACTGAAGGACGTCCCATCACACGTGGCTGAAAGGGGACCTCCATTTAGATTACAGGTTGACAAGTACAAAAAAAAAATGGCAAAAAGATAGTGTCGAGTAATTTGACATAACTATGGAAACACAAGAAATGTATGTGAGTAATAAATATCATAAGGAAATACAGAGTAATGATTTGAAAAGTACGCAAATAAATGATAAAAATGCGGATTGCTTATGAGTGTAGAATGAAATGAACAAGCTCTTTTTAAACACTCCCAAGGCAGGCTGAGGAAGCGCGTGTTCATCGACCAGCCAGTGCACCCAACCTAGGCACTCGGCTGCACTAAAAGCCAGCGTGGCTCCCCTGCCTCACTCATGTTTTATGGTGCGACGTTTCAAATTGGGTGCGTGGAGCTGAAGCTTACTTTGGCTTAGTTACGAGAGAAAAGGCTAGAGGAGTTGCTCACACCTCACAAACCTCTCCAAAAGCGGGTGTTTAGGTTGCACACATCACTTGACCATCCTTTTTTTTTTTTAACTCTTCCTCACATGCGTTCTCTTACACCAACAGCATACGTGGGGTGTGTTCTTCTCACGCTTGGGCTTTGTACAGGTCCTTGTGGAGACACTAATGCCAACTATCGCAGAAAATTAAATTGGAAGGCAACACTGTGCAGCAAGGACATGCCTCCTGTCAGCTGAGATAACAAACCAGAGAGTTTTATCAAAGGCTGAATGACATGCTCCCTCACGCTTCCCGCTTTCTTGCACTCTGTGAATGCCGGGCATGGGGGTCAGTACAATTGACCGGTTGGCCATCGAGAGAGTATGCAGCCGCGTGACGCACCATG
The DNA here is from genome assembly GCA_030522465.1 of Rhipicephalus appendiculatus. Lineage (NCBI taxonomy): Eukaryota > Metazoa > Arthropoda > Arachnida > Ixodida > Ixodidae > Rhipicephalus > Rhipicephalus appendiculatus. Next base: position 37,580 of record JALIZH010032031.1, read on the forward strand.
TCGACTGTGGGTGATCAGGGATCTTGCGGTTGCGGATGACATTGCTGGCGTTGCAGCCCCGGTGACCTCGGCTCGCGTGTTTGTGAGGTCCAAAACGGGGTGGCAATGCGTTTGTTTTTTTTTCGAACTGGGAAACATTGAGAACTCGTACGAACCGTGATTGTATCACCAGAGGTTTTACTGCGCTCGTCGTGTCATGGTTCAGCTATTGCTTGAGTGGAATTTGTGAGACCTTAGTGTACTGTCGGCTGCAAAAGTTTGCGGGATCTGCAGCATGTGGCATAGCGACGGAAAACTGCATTGCTGCGACGTGGCGTCGTGTTGAGGCTATGGGCCGCGGTCTCCGCGATTAGATCCAGGAACGCGCGCTTTGTCTAAATGCGCCGTTGCTGATCGCCACGGCCTGATAGCCTCAACACCCACCGTGTCACGGTAGGTGGTGCAGCAAGGCAGTTTTCCGTCACTACGCCACATGCTGCAGATTGCATATCCAGCAGCCGAGCGAGCATTTACCACTCTCTGCTGAGCTTGTTCTGCTGCTGCAGTCTTTTGTTTTGGCGTGATGCCACACAGGTCTACAAAAGAGCTTCTGATTCAGTGTATTACCGAGATGACAGTGACAAGCACGATGACACATGAACAGAGGTTACGGTCTTAATTCTCAGCGCTTGTGGAGGGTTGGCACTGCTGTATATTCTGTAAGTGACCGAGCATGGGGAGTCATTCTTCTGTTTATTCTTGGAAAGCAGCAATCCTCAACAGAGATCCAAGTGTTTACAGGCAGGTGGTGCCACAGGAGACTGCAGAAACAGCTGCTGAAGTGACTACCATTACACATACTGCAGTGAACATTTAATTTGTGCAGTGCGTCATTTCTGAGATTCTGTACTGTGCTGATGTGTCTCCTCCGTCGTGCACAGTGATAATGTGGTAGCCTCCGGAAGCGGCCAGCACAGCTCGCCAGATGACGACCCCGAAGTTATCAGCCCAGCTGCGTATGTGAGCAAATCCTGTGTGTTGCGAAAGAGCCTGCTCGTCCGCGAGGCGCACCCGATAATGCTTGAGTAGCAGAGACTAACGCGATTGCCTGCATCCCCTGTGTGATAGCCTTGCAAGCGATGTAGCAGTGCACCGATGGCATCTTGGCAGCAAGGTGGAGGCTACAGCAGCTGCAAACCTGTCAGGAGCAGGATTGTGCAAAATCACTCTGTTCTTCCTTCGTAGAGGGTCATTCGCTGTCAAAAAACTTTGTGAAACTGCTTTGCCTACAGCATAAGTTACCTCATCTTGATTGACTCAATATGAGGTTGTAGAAAAGGTAACTTTGTGCCAGTTACTTTCACTGTTACCCCTGCTGTTATCGTGTTGGTTTGCTGTGTGCACTTCATTAAACAAACTTCACCGTGTGTTTTAAAAGGAGTCCTGAATCACTTTCAAATAATCATCGAATGACCTCAGTATTGGAGTTTATCACCTCACTAATCGATCGTTGAAAAAATAATTTTCCAAATATGCCAAGAACAAGCAGAGTTGCAGGAATTGGTCGCACACATTAAATATTTTCTCTCTTCTTTCGTTCGGATGAGTGCTCTGAAAGCTACACAGGGAGGGGATCACAAGAAGGAAAGACGCTATGTCAGCGCACATCATGACTATGAGCACACATCGTGAACTGTGATCGCTCTCTCCCCTTGGGATTCCGGTGCATGGCATTGTTGCTACCGTGCATTGCAAATGAAGCACACTGAAGACCGTGACGCTGGCACCCCATGACTAGAAAAGTGTCTGATCTAAACGGTGCTCTTGGTTTATGCCAGCTATCGGCCAATAATCATAATCTCCTGTATGACACCACACAGCAGCTGCCAGCAGCTCTTAAGAGAGTAAGGACAGGCCTCTGTACGAAAAGTGGGTGCCTGAAAAAGTACTGCTAGAGCAGTGTCTAGAGCACGTAGTTCTAGAACGGTGTTGCTTGTCTAGAGCGGTGGAGCTCGTGGCCGTGGACACTTGTTGTCTCCAGCTGCTGCCTCATGTTAGCTAAAATCTTCTGTTCATGCTTGAATTATATAGCACAAGGACCTAGCATTGCAGTATTGACTATGCTAGGTGTCATTATGTCATCGGTCTTTGCGTATTTCTGCAAAAGAGGCCAGCTGGGGGCTCAAGACAAGTGTGATTCAGTCTGTAACTGTGCGCTTTACTTGTAAATTCTCTCGCCGCACGCGGTTGCAAGATATGGCTGGGGTGTTCACAGCAGTGTTTGCTTTCCTCTCTATGTGTTTTTGCACGAAGCTCAAGAAGCAGTTAGGATTCCTTTATGTACCCCGTCTTTATTCGCGATTGGTTTTTCCATGTGGAGTTTGCGCAAGAATAAAATGTGGTGTGAAGGTGCTGCATTTTTTTTTGTCACTTTTGTGGAATACTTTGGCTTTTGTGTGGCATCACAGTACACCGCTGGAACGATGAGAGTTCTGCCTGCTGGCTTAGCCAGTAACCATTGAAATCAATCGATTGAAAGCAATTGATCCACGACAATGCCTTGGATCTTTTACATTTCATTTGGCTATGTGGCTTGTGTCACAAATTCATGAATGAACGAAAGAAGGGGAATCTTAAGGGCATGTTTTCCTTTGTTGGACACAACATGAATTAGAACTAACGAAGAAGAAAGCCAAGGAAAGTATAGGGGACGTTATTTGCCATAATTATGATGTAAATGTGAAGAAAGTTAAGTGGTCGAAGAGCATCGGACGCATTTTTCGAAGGTCGCAACTTCAGTCACTGCCAGCGGCTACTTATTTTTTCGCCCCCTATTGTTTCTTTGGCTTTCTTGTCTGTTAGTTCTAATTAGTTTCATGAATGGTGAGGCAGGAACACAAGGTGAAATATGACGTAAGTGCCGGCCAAAGTGTATCTAGGTGACAATAACAGCTGCAAGCTCTGAATTGAATACCACGGTTTATTCACATGTTATCATTCCAGAATAGGTGGGGCTTGCATACATTAGTACATTCAGATTAGGCAGGGCTGTCTTGATAGCAGATCCACAATCATGTTCATGAAGTGTCCAATAACAGCAATTGGGGTGGCTTGCACGAGCACATTAACACAGATAGTTTTGATAGTCAAGGCAGAAAAACAGTACATAAATATGCATGACTATGTATACCAGTCCTTTAGGAAGATTTGCCCGTGAATTTGCATGCATGCATGCATGTACTGAATGTCACTGTGCCAAGACAGATGTTTTTCTGTTCTTTCACCCAGTTATATCACTTCTTGCATCCAGTGTGTGCAGCCATACATTTCAGCTAATGTTAGATTGGAAACCTGCCACAGTGGTTTAGCGGTTATGGTGCTTCCCTGCTGACCCGTAGGTCGCTGGATCGAAGCCCGGCCGCGGCAGCCGCATTTCACTGGAGGCGAAATGCTAGAGGCCAGTGTGCTTAGACTCAGGTGCACGTCAAAGAATACCAGGTGGTTGAAATTTCTGGAGCCATCAACTACGGTGTCCCACTGCTGTTTTGGGGCATAAAACTCGAACTATTATATAATGTTAGATTGGGGGAAGGGGTTGTGAACTTTCCTAATAAGTGTGATGTATAGATAAGGTGCTGTTTTGTGGTTTAATGAGTTCACCTGCAATGTGTATCAGGTGCTGAATGCTACGTTGTTGTTGTGGTAGTACCCACTGCAGCCATGTACAGCGGCGCCAATATGAGTTGCAACACGGTCGCCATGGTTGAAGGTGCACCGAGCCCATACTGTAACACCGGCAAACGTGAAACTAGTTTTCCAAATACTAGTAGACGGAACAATGTTTACGTCACTGATTGTTTTCTATGTGGGCGCCGCCGTGCAGTGTTGGCATCACTCTGACCACGAGCAACATGTTGCAACTCCCATTGATCGTGGCTGTACAGGTCAGCCTGGGCTCTTGTTAAACTTTTTGCTGAGCCCTTACGCAATGTGACATTCCGCACTGTGCAGTGCCATGCGCAAGTTCCTCAACATGGACAAGCATGCGATGGAGAGCCGGGGTGACACCCTTCTGGACACGGCGCACCAAAACGCCATCACCCTAGTGACCCTGGTGCAGGGGAAGCGGGACAATGCATCGCGCGTCTGCTCCCAGGGCATGGATGGAAGACTCATCCTGTGGGACATCAAGGTGCAGCAGGATATTGTTTTTTTTATTATTATTTACGAATACTTCATAGGCCTTACAGAGGCACCGTGTAAGGAGTGTCAGATACAGAGGTAGGAACAGTGTAGGTTAATACCAAAAAGTCAAGTACAGCAAAATAGGTGCAAGTACAAAGCTAGCGACATCTGACGTTCGATTACAGGCATTATGTCCGCTGTGGTGGAGCAGTGGTTATGGTGCTTGGTTGCTGACCCGAAGCTCGCGGGTTCAATACCGGTCGCGGCGGTCACATTTCAATGCAGGCGAAATGCTGGAGACCTGTGTACTGTGCTATGTCAGTGCATGTTTAAGAACACCTGGTGACCAAAATTTCCAGAGTCCTCCACTACTGTGTCCCTCATAATCATATCATGGTTGTTAGACGTTTAACCCCGGATATTATTATTGGCAGCAGTGCTTCAAAGCACTGTTTCATTCCCTCAAAAACGGCATACGCGTTTCGATAAGATAGCACATAAGATTCAGTAACCTCTTTGAAACGACTTCAGGTGTTCCTAGCTTAGTTTGGCAGCATGATAGTGTCGAAGTAGCTCTACGCCGAAAATGAAGTCAGATTATTTAATACTGACAGGGATGAATAGCTAACCCCTTGTTCCCCTCTGTATGCTCTTCTTTCTTTTCATCCCAAGCAGACGCTGCAGTCTTCAATGGCGGGCATGCGCATTGTCTGACCTCCGGTCGTCACAGTAGTCGGCCAAGGGTGTGGCTGGAACGAGCCACTCTACCGGTCTAACGTTGGCAGAGGACGACAAGCGTGCGCATGAACCTGCCGCCGCAAGAGGACGGACAACTCCCTTACAGTCCGCGACAGTGTCTTCCACGCGGACGACGAGCCAAACCAGACGACAGCTTCCATGCGGACACGCTGCTGCCCAAGGCATCCGGGGAGGGCGGTGTTGATTTTTTTTTTTATATAAGTCAATAACTTAATGCGAACATTGCGTTTCGAATCAATCATTTCTGCTGTTGGTGACTGTTGTCTGAGAGTCTTTTGTTCTTATTTGCCCTTTCTGTGCTTTTTCTTTTTTTTTTTTTCATTGTACAGTGCGTTTTAAACGCTCACTAATCCAACTGTTTCCTCTGCCATCTTCCGGGCGTTTACGAGTTGATTAACTAGGAATCGTTACGAGAAGCACACATTTTATGACCTCCAAATACCAAGCATAGTAAAAGCAATTGCGAGGAAAATCGTGAAAAGTGCGCTAGTACATTTTCTTTTTGGTACTTGTAGGTTGAAATTTCACACTATTTCTAATGTTGAATAAAATATTTGTGAGTACGCATGGTTTAAGAATTGGATGTTGTTATAACAAAAAAAAAAAAGTGAGAGATATTGTTTGCAGGTTCACATTTGAGTGCTGCTTGTGTTGCGAAAATATTCTATAGGAAACTGGGCTATTCTCTACACATGCGACATAGATGCTGAAGCTCCATGGTTGGCCTAGGTGAATCGTAGCAAACTTTTTCACAGGCACCTAGTAGTTGCAAAAAGTTTTTGCGTTTCTGTGATTACCGAAATAATATCAGTGCTACAGCTTTGTAGAAATGTCCGTGTTCACTACAACCTCTGGGAGCCCACTGGAGTTTTATTGAGGCGCTGGAGATGAGTTTGCAAAGAAATGCATTGTTTCGTGCTAGCGTTGTAACGTGCCATGATAAGACGTTCTTTTAGCATACAGAAGTAAGATAATGTTTTTTGAACCTCCGCTTGAACTCTATAATTGCTTTGCCAGTTCGGCCTTCCGGAATTGCTAACTAAAGTAGCACACTTGGCAGAATTATGGTAATGTAGCAATTTCTATTGGCCAAAGGTCCGAGCGGCACTCTGCCTATATTATCAATTGGAGCAACCAGATTTAAATGGTGATTGATAAAAAAAAATGAATAAGCAATCATTACCATATACCAGCCCCAATTTATATTTCTCCGGGTGTGAACAAAGTCCACTTGCTACAACTTGTTGACATCATGACATACGCATGAGCTGCAGTACGCTTGCGTTAAATCTACTGTATGCAGTAAGCAGATAGCTCAAGTCACTGGATTTATGGTGCGGCGGTGTTATGTCAGATCACCCGTTTGGAGTCGTCAAACTGATTCAAAGGTTGCGGTGAACGTGAAGTGGTTATTGCTGGGTTTCTTCCATTCATTCCTTGTTTAGCATATAGAAGGTTGTGTGAGCATTCTCCCGAGGCTAGCTTTTTGTCTGGTGTTTGCCTTGCTGCTCATGCCTAGGGACGTTGCCATCTCCGGTTTTTCATGGTCAAATTACAGGCTCACATTTTGACACAATGTAGTTGCACCAATATCTACGTACTCTGATTGCGACAATGTAATTCATAACAGTTTGAGTTGTAGCCAGTCATCTAAAACACCATGTGCTTGGTGGTTATACATGTTCCTTTATTTTGAAACTGGTTCTTTTGTTTGTTTTTTCTGTTTGTAAATCCAAAACTACAACATACAAACAGTTAGTCTCTGTTCCTGTATGTCCTGGACACATTTACCGCAGTAAAGACCATGTTGGGGTCAATGTGAGCAGCCTGTCAGTAGGAAGGGTTATATTCTATGTTTATCATGCGTAATAGACTTTGAACACTTGGACACATGTACATTGCTCACTGCTGGAAAAGAGCTCTTACTTGTGTCAGGAAAAATTCTCATCTAAAGCAGTCAATGAAAACCAAATATTTGCTGAACGCATGGCGAATGTGGACGTAAACCGCCTCGTAACATTTCAGGAAAGCAGTAAACTCTTCCACTGGAAATGTTTTGCTAGGGTGGTGGAGTTTCACGTAATGATCCAGGACCGCTAGAACGAAAGCCTCTGAGATCGAGCCGCTGTGAGGGGGACCATTTAACAAAATGATTCGTGACTTTTCCACTATGGGAAGGGCACATGTGCCATGGGGACTGTAAAAACAAAAAAAAAAGGTGGAGTTTCTCAGCTCCCACCTTGTTGATCTTATTATCAGAATGTAAGTAACAAGTTCACCTCCGCAATGTTCTTAAAGTGGTACTGACACGAATTTTCGAAGCCGAGTTTACCCCACCACACAAACCTTCTGTATACAGAGACAGCTCTGAGCAAGTGTGAAGCTCGGTGAATGCTGATTAGATATTTTATTTTGACATTAAAGTTGATTTTCGCATGGCGCACCTACTAAACATAGACTCTGTCGTGATGCCAAGCTGCATTTTCAATTCTGAAAGGAAAGAAGTGGAAATTTAAGGGCTCGTTTTTCTTTGTTAGACACTATATTAATGAGAACTAACAGACAATGATGCCAAGGAAAGTATAGTTATCTTTTCAAGTTATCTTTTCGTCCACTTTTCCTTCTTCACATATAGATTACAATTACTCCTAATAGCATCCCCTATACTTTCCTTGGCATCATTGTCTTTTAGTTTGCATTAAGATAGTGTCAATTCTGGTGGACTTAACCCACTGAAATGGCTAGTTTTGATTTCAGGCACGAAAACATTTAAAATGGCTGCTTGTGTATCGCCAACGGAGCCACGGAGCAGAGGGGCCGTGGAAGCATCGCGAGATCTTGCACAAGCATTTGATGAGAAGCTCATAGCCAGTAGCGATGTTAGGGAACAGAAACTGAAACTAGCTTTTAAATACATACTGTATACTTTTTCAGGGTGGACTTATGTTTAACAGTACATCTTCTAGGCTCCTGAGGACGTTGTCTTTTTTATTTAACGCAACAAAAAAACAAGATTTTTGCGTCAGTATTCCTTTAAAAGCAGCATCTTCTACTATACAGCAGTCATCGACACTAACTTAAACAAGTGAAACGTGAAACTTCGTAACTGCACAATAGGTACCTTTGTCGAGGTTCTATTTTTCCCAGGTGGCTTATTTCTCAAAGTGTGCTCAATAGGCAAGTGGCTGAGGCTGTTTTTAGGGAATGTTAGCTGTCAGATCAAGACGTACACGAGCGGAATTATTGCTGGCTGTTGATGGTGTGTTGTTTGCAGCGACATTGGTACGTGTTTCGCAAAACTGCTGCAGTGTTCCAAGCAGCAGAGTGCACACACTGATCTCTCTATGCGAGTGCACCAGCTGAACTCTGTTTGATAGGTTTGTTGCATTCTCGGTGGTTGAGAGTTTGTTTTTACACACAAAGTGTACGTCGGGGTGGAAGCTGTTCTGTGACTGTGCATTGCGTAGCAGATGGTGTGTGCCTCGGTAATATTAAAACATACTGTGACATTTTTCACACCTATGATAGACACTTGAGATGACTACAGCTCTTCTGGCATTGGAGCATTGTCAGCAATACCCTCGTCTCTTTCATCGTTCTGTAGTGTACCGCAGATTATGGCGACATTCTTGAATTTCGTATTGTCCATGGTTTGCGCAGAATTTTGTTTCTCAGAGTAGGTCCAAGGTTGAACTTATGGAAAAGCAGCATTAAAAAAAAAAGTCAATGAGCCCCATCGACCCCTCCCCTCGCCCTTCGTACAGTTACTGCATATGGGGAGAGAAAAGCATTGAAGATTCCAGAGTATAGTGGAAACTAAAATAAACATATTTTGAGTTAGTGAACTTGGTGGTATTTACAGGTGGGTCTGTTTCCCCTGTGCTGTAGACATTCCGGATCAACTGTTGCATGTGTGTGCACTTGCAGTGAAAAAGCTATCAGCGAATATTTATGGCTAAAGTGCTAGTGTAACAGTTCGTGTGAAACAAGGCAATTCGGGAAGCATACCGTAGCAGTTGCAAGGTCATTACTTTGGCGAGATAGTTTTCTGTGAAACTATAACGCGCTAGCTTTTGCAGCCTATAAACCAGAAAATGCTGGCAAGCTGTTGAAGGCTGACTGCCAGGGCAACGTATGCTGTAATTTTCATTTGTCAAAGCTTCGCATGTTTGACTGAAACATTGTTGGTGGTGTCGCTGAGCCTTGGGATGACTTGCTGTGAAAAAAAAAAAAACAGCGCAATTGCTTAATTTATTCTTGCAGGTGTTCTGCATCTGTGATTCCTTTGTGCACTGTTTAAAAACTGCATCACGCATGTTTCGATGGTCGTGTCTCATGCTGGGAACCCTGGTCTCGAGGTTGTAAGATAATGATGAATAAACGACACATGCCTTTCTTCTCTGGGCTCTTCTGAGAGTGGGTGGGACACTGGGTTTGCTTAGGGACACAAAAGCGAGAAAAAACTTGGAGAACACTTGAGTTTCGCCTTCAAGAGTAGGACACGATAGAGTAATCGGGGCCCCGTGCACATCATCTTCTCAATTGATACCCTAGTTTCGGTACGCAGTGCATGCCTCAACCGTGCTGTAAGGAAACGAATGACTGTGCATGTAATATTGGCCTTTTTAAACTATCCTAGAATGTCTACTGCACAACGCTGCAACTATTCCTTTTGCGAATCAGTGATGGGCCCACTACGCGCCCGTAAGGCAACATGCGAACATATGTTTGAGTGCTTTGTAATGGGTGGGCCTTTAAAGAGACGCTGAAGGCAAATAATTTGTCAGAGTGAAAGATCAATGTTTGAGAACGTCTAAAACGTCAATATTATCAACGGCAGTGCTCTATTAATTGAGAAATTAAAATAAATGTATGACACTATATGCGCCACGAGTGGGACATTTTTGAAGTGATCCATGACGTCAGAAGTCCAGAGTGCAATTAATCACTAGTAATTAAACCAGTTGCAAATAAAAAAAACTCCGTGCATTAAAACACGTAATAAAATGCTGCTTGTTCGTGTCTGTTTGATTCATGGAAAAAATTTCACAGCAAATCCACGGAGTGAATGATGATGAGTGGGCGAAGCTCCGGAGGTTCATCGGTAAACCGTGAATCTTCCGTGAATTCTGCCCAGTACATCATCAACGACGTGAGATGGTCAGTGAACGGTTGGTCAGCGCGAGCAGTCGGTTTTTTCAATCAAGAAACTCGCTTAGCAGACGCTGCCTGCGTCGGCGTCGCGAGCCGAGAGCGGGGGGGGGGGGCGTAGGAGAGGAGATAGGGGGAAGCGTAGGAGAGGGCGAGGGGGAGAGCGGTCTCCTATCACACTAGAGCACGCATCTGCAACGCAGCGACGATGGGAACGTATCCTTTGATGAATTGGTCTTGCGTTCCACGTCTCGGTAAGGCAGAGCACGTCCCACCGCGGTGACACGCTTCTGCAACGCAGCGAGCGCCTTCGCACCATCTATTGATCCATTCACGTGCTGCGGCACCGCAGCGCCATCTCGTATTTGAATTCGTCAACTATGCTGCGCTAGCCCCATCTACTGCCATCTAGTGAGCACTTCACGAACTAGAGGTGGCTACATACTATGTACGGAGGAGGGAACGACCCACACCCTAAGGAGCTTCGCCCCTAAAAAGAACCGCTTGGCATTACCATGGGTACCATGGGGAATGGCGCGAGTGGTTCAAAAGTTTTGTTTTCACCTGGTTAGGCTGGATAGGTGGTGCCATCTAGCGGGGCCCAGTTAAAACCCGGCAAGCACAAATTTTTAATGCAGAAGCATCGTGCATTCTGCTTCTGGTGAGAATGCCTTGCAGTGGCGTAGTTCGGAACGAGCAGCTGTGAAAACTTGCACACGCTTACTACAAGAGGAATTTATGGCGTCCCAGTTTTAGTGCATCACGACCAGGCCCGAGCCAGGAAGGTGCCCTGCCCCCCCCCCTTCGAAATTTAGCTGGAGGACGGTCTTTTACCGAAAATTAATAATTAAAAATAGGTCTTTCCCCAAATAGTCAAGGGCCTTCGGCAAGTGCCCCTTCCTTTACACCCCTCGTTCCCCCCCCCCCCCCCGCCGCCTGTAAAAAATTCCTGGCTAAGGGCCTGATCACGACATACAGGTTGGTCACGGCCACGGCGTGAGATACGTACTCTTTAGGTCCGAACTCTTCTCGGCTTAGTTGTAAAGCGCGATCGACCAACTGAAGCAACGGCACGCGCTCATTGGTCCGCTGATGCCAGATGGTAAGTGAGCAGCTGCCGATGGTACGGCGAAAACCGCCGCGGTGGTGTGGTTACAGTGCTCGACTGCTGAACCCGAAGGTCGCGGGATCGAATCCCGGCCGCATTTTCGATGGACGCGAAAATACTCGAGGCCCGTGTACTTAGATGTACTTAGACTCGGGTGCACGTTCAAGAGCCCCCGGGTGGTCGAATCCGGAGCCCTCCTCTACAGCGTCTCTCATAATATCATTGTTTTGGGACGTGAAACCTTCCCAATTATTATTACTATGGCACGATGAAATTTCGCGACAGAAAATGATTTTACTTACCAGACGCTTCGTGGGAAGTACGAACAGGCCCAGCGCCGCGTGGCGAAAGTAGTCGCCTCCTTTACCGTTACCCTCCGCCTTAAGGCCTGACCACACGTGCCCGTTGTAGCGCGTCAGCGCGTCGCTTTTTGACGCGGCGTCGCCCAGGACGCGTGGCTGCGCGAAGCTGCGCGCCCTCTCCGTCCATCTGAAGAGGGCGCGACGCCTCGTCAAAAAGACACGCGCTGACACGCTGCAACGCGTACGTGTGGTCAGGCCTTTAGGGAGGAGGGTATGGTGCCCTAGGTCCGTGGCTCCAATGAGCCTGAGCAGTGGGAGGCACGTCTCGCCAGCGCGGAAATGCAGCTGGCACTCTTGCTGGATCACGTCCGCAAGGCGCCCGAGAGAGGAAAGCGTTCCGTTCCATGCGACAGTTGCTCACCGAGTTAGAGACGCGACCGTTTGTGGTTGAATTCGGATTTCCCGCGAAACGCCATCTTGAAGATTCATTGTAGCCTCGAGAGAATTCGCTGCAGTTATCGGACAGATAGACACGCACCGTTACTACCAGGGGCTCCGGAAATGTATCTGATGGGTGGGGGCGACGCCGTGGCGTCGCCCCCACCCATCATATATATATATATATATATATATATATATATATATATATATATATATATATATATATATATATATATATGCGTATAGATGTTTTCTGGTGTAACTTTCCCGCTTGGGCGTCTGATACTGACAGACAGTTAGAGACCTTAAAGCTGCGCTAACGACAAATAAGAAGTTAAAGAATGAATAGGGGTATTGAAAAAATGTGTGCAGTTTTGGTTGGGTGTGGAAAGATGACTTATTAATGGAGATATTTGTAAGCAAAGACCGGATATCTCTTACTTAATTTCTCTCGCCCCAGACTCGGTGTTGAAGCGATGTCGTCACGTATCCCATTGCTCTCAGCGAATTAGAAGGCGCCATCATGAGGCGCCATGATACGTCACCACATGTGCGAATGGCCGCTGCATGGCCGCGACTTTTGTGATTGGCGCGATGTATGTGGTTGCCAGACGTCAAACATTGCAGCACCAAAGCGCCAGGGAAGCAGGATTGCATTTCAGTGAGTGAAATGACCTCCGTGCTCTCGCAGCAGCTCTTTCTGCGCACGATGTCTGGCAGCAGCCGACGGAAAGCGAAGCCTCGTTTCGGTCGACGGCAAGCGACGCGTCCAGTTGCCGAATACTGTTTATGTACACGCGTACTTCATATTGTGTTTTTATTAATGGCGATTTCCTTTGGGAGAACTGGACAGCGAGGAGAGGCGACGCAGAGCAGTGAGAGCATGACCATGCAGGGCCACTCAATCCGCTCGTGGAAGGCGGCAAGCATCCGATGTGGAGCTGGGAGGGTGCCAGTGAGGAGGAATGTACCGTGTGATCAAAAACCATCGAAGCCCCATAGCTGTGTGCGGGACAGCGGCTGAACGCGTGTGAAATCCGACGCTGAATCACTGCGAAGCTAGCTCGTATAAACGACATAAACATCGTAGAGGTCAAACTACACCTGGCGGCCTACTACACCGAACTACACCTACACCGCCATTGAGCACGCGCTCACCGGCAGAAGCAAAATAAATACTAGTGAGGAAGATACCACGATGAATAGACTGCGTTTGTGATCATTACAAGAAAGTTGAAGGGGCGTTAGTTTCCCTTTCCGTTTTTCCACTACGGCGTGTGGAAGAACCAAGGTGGTATGGGCAGACGCTGCGCCGTGCTCCCTATTGGGCTGCAGAAATTAGGCGTCTCTTTCTTCTTCTATAGCCACCAACAACAACCGGAAAAAAATTAACATTTCAAGCGATAAGTTCAGTGGCGAAGCTAGTCGGAGGTTTGGGGGGGTTGCGTATCAGTGGCGTAGCCAAGGGGGGGGGGGGGTTGGGGGGGGTTCAAACCCCCCCGAAATTTTTCAGTTTTGCTTGCGTATATATGCACGCACACATAGAAACGCATGCACGAACACACATAAAGTATGGATTGAACCCCCCCCCCCCCCCGAAAAAAATTTCTGGCTACGCTACTGTTGCGTATACATGCACGCACACATACAAACGCACTCACGAACATACATGAAGTATGGTTGAACCCCCCCCCCCCCCCCTGGAAAGCATTTCTGATTATACGCCCCTGGTGTCTTCAATTAAAGCGCGAACTCTTATATCGTCGACACCTCAAGCGCAATGGTATCCATAGGCTCGCACAGGGTTCGCCATTAGGGGGGGGGGGGGGACAAAGCCTCACCGCAGCCTACCCCCGCACCCCTCGTGCGCGCGTCTACATATGCTGGTACCGTGGTACCTAAAGCATATGTGTCGGTGATGTGTACTCCGACAAATCGGCGTCTTACTCGGAGAAGAGTATAGGGGTGTGCGAATAGTGAAATTTCATCTCGAATCGAATAGTGCCGAATACTGGCCAAAAATATCGAATAGAATATCGAATACGAAAGATTTTATTGAAAACTGAAAGGACAAATAAATGAAATCTGCTCACGTCCTCGAGCACATAACGCGATGAGTGACTGCTACCGAAAGACTACAAATTGACATGCAGAAACACAAGCTGTTCCACATGACCTGCTTTCAGGCTGTCTCGCCATGATGTTACGGCGTTTACAGCTCATCTGACAACGGTCTAATGCTGTGCTTCATAGTCGCGAGTGCTTCGGGCCCAAAAACTTCTGGCGCCCGTTCACAGCAGCGTTTTAACTTCGCGCCGCAACGACGGGAGTATCTGGACGAGTGGTGCAACGCGGCAGCGGCGCGACTTGCACAGCGTGAACAAATTTTTCGCTTGAAGTCAATCACCAAGGGTTTCGCGGGCGAAAGTTGGGAACGTTTTACCGGCGCTAGCGGCAGACGCGACCTAAAGGCCTGACCACACGCGTACGCGCTGCAGCGTGTCAGCGCGTGGCTTTTTGACGCCGCGTCGCGGCCCTCTCCGTATGGAGAGAGAGTGCGCGCAGCTACGCGAAGCTGCACACCCTCTCTCTCCAAAGGGAGAGGACGCGACGCCGCGTCAGAAAGCCACGCGCTGATACGCTGCAACGCGCACGTGTGGTCAGGCCTTAACTATGCAAAAAAGTGCCGTGCCTTTGTTTCGACAGCGAAGTTGTGAAGGGCTTCACCGTTTTCGCGTCCCTCTCTCTCTTTTTTTGCGTGCGGGAATAACATCATCTCCAAAATAAACCATGTGCTCGCTTTCGAACCGTGATATCGGTGAATGTTTTAACGAAAGGCCCACTGTAACGACGTTAGCGTCAGTTTTAGCCACCCTATACCCTAACCAAAGGTACACCATTAGTCTTTTTTCGCGTTTGAGATATTCGTCCTGTCAAACTATTCGAAACTTCGAATACTAGTATTCGAAATTCGAACCGAATTATTCGATTCTAATTCGAAAAGTCATTCTTCGGCCTTGGCTTCGCTTTTTTTTTTTTTTCGCCAATAATCGAGCCTTTGGTGACCAACGAGTGAAGCCTCGAAATAATCTCTGCCACGAGATTCACAAGCCATCCTTGTGAATCTCAACCAGTTGTGCTGCACGCGAGGCCCGCTGCACCGACGACGTCGCACGGTCGCAGACGTGCCATGATCGAGCAGAGCGAGTGTAGCTCGCTTAGCAGGGCGGCGTCGCTCGAGAAGTGGCCTGCCCCCGTGGGACGCACATGTGCTCTTCATCATCGGACGACGACGACCTTGCGCCCCCGAAAGCACGTGAGAGAGAGACAGACGCTGTAACCTCGTTAAATGCGTGCAGTGCAGCCTAAGCACATCCCATCGCCTCCCAAACTTCGGGCTCTCCAAATCCTCTTGGAGTTTGTGGAAGTGACCGGGATCACCGCCTTCCGTTGAGCGCCCGCTACTTGCTGGCCTCCCTTCACCATCGGCCTACCCCATGAATAGACGAGACCCTGTCTGTTTCTCTTTTTCTTTTTCTACTATCTTCTTTATTTCCCATTTCCCCCTCCCCTGACGCTGCGCCGTGCTCCCTATTGGGCTGCAGAAATAAGCGTCATTTCCTTAATAAACCACTACTACTACTACTAAGCACATCGAGCACGAAGAGATTTGCTGGCCCACAGGCGCGCGTTCAGCCCCCCATCATCCGGGGGGGGGGGGGGGGGGGACATTTCAGCCCTATATCTTCACAGTCAGACGTGTCCCGCGATCTTTCAAATGCGGAGCACTTTAGGAGGCCGGGCTGTCGTACGCTGTCGTATACCTTGGCGTAACGCAGGCAAAACCACGTATAGCATAGCCATCTGCAGCATGTTGAGCGAGCGCTCGCGCCAGAGGTCTTCTTGCTCTTGTTCTTTGAGCCCCTTGATGATTATATTAAGTGCGGAGCACTTTAGGGAGGGGCCGGGCTGTCGTGAAAATAGAAAAAAATGGGGAAGCAATCGAGAAACAGAATGAGAGAGAAAGAAAAAGGAAAAAATAGAAAGAAAAATGGAAAGAGCAACAGAGAGAAAGCAATAAATAGAAATAAAGGGCGCAAAAAGGACAGAAAAAGAAACGGAAAAAGAGAACAATAAACAAAAGAGAGGAGGAAAGAAAGAGAAAGCTGAGAAGAGAAACAAGAAAGGTTGC
>JALIZH010032032.1:0-18278 GCA_030522465.1 Rhipicephalus appendiculatus
AAAACTCATAATTTTATATATGTCGATGTAAATTTACTTTCCGGTTTATCTGACACGTGGCTAAATGGTTGATTGCCGCATTTTTTGGTCGAGCGCCATAAATGGGGGGGCGTAAGCAGGCAGTCTGCTATCAGGGCTAGTGTCTAGTTCGGCGAATTGCCGGGTCAACGAGGCATTGCTCACTTTTGTGTGCTGGTTTCGTGCGTAGCTTCCGTAGTTTATTTGTTTGCTTTTGTGCCGTTTACTGGCGCGACATTTCAGAGCTGAACTAGCTCACAGATTGTGTAGACAACCGCTCCTGTGACTGCCGACTGCCTTCGCTGGCGCACGGCCGGCGTGCCCTCGCCTTTCGTGACGGTTACTGCGACACGCTAAGCAAAGAAACGCTGTACTTTGGCAACCGCCAAAGTGTTATTCTCAAGGCTGCTGTCTCGCTGCACGATTGGCCAACGTGAATTTTCGAACTATTGGGCTATGTGTTCGTGAACAGTTGCATCAAAATTTCTTCAGCTGCAAAAGTTTTGGTGTATATTGCAAGTACACTATTTCGACAATAAAACAGCCTTGCTTCCTCAATCTTTCTTATTGGTCTTCCTTTTCTCTCGCGCACGCAATTGGCGAGCCATTAAGGTGCAATAAAATTGTGTATTTACCAAAAGGCATGTAAAAGGTCAGCAATTAAGAAAAAATTCAATTTCGCGCCATGCAGGGCAAATGCACGACGTCGCTACCGTTTCCGGTTGTGAAGTCATATTTTATTTTTTTTATTTTTTGTTTGCTCCTAGTTGTCCCCTCCATACGTAGATCGCGACGATGGCAACGAGCCGTAAACTACTGGATACATGGGTTTCTATGGAAGTTACGCAACCAGTTTACATATACTTTGCCTTGAGCCTCAACTGTGATCACGAAGCTTGTTGTCACATGCTTCGGTTTTCCTTGTTTTCTTTTTCTTTTCTGTTTTATTGTTCGCAATTACAGTTTTCTAGGCTTGTTGTCATTGCTTACAAACCTTTTTTGTTAGACCCTGGTTGTTGCTGTTTTTTTATGAATGTCTGGATTTAGCGATTTTAATCAGTTTCGTAACAACCGCCATCTCAATGTTTTCTTGTCATCTTTTGCTCGTGTTCACGTGTTCATGATATCTGCATTTGCTGCATTCTGTAAAACCGTTATAAAAATTGATAGAAATGCCGGCCGGTCAAGTCATTCGATAGCGTTTGTGCTATTTTTCGATAATTGTTCGCCTTCCTATGTATTCTCCACCTTTTCAATAAAGAAATCACTTAGTAAACGCTGTGTCCTATATATTCTCTGTTCCGCCACATTGTTTACGGTGTTTTTCGCAGCATTATCTGATAAACCTGCACAGTTGTATACACCTCCCTGGCGTCGTTCGAGGCTGCTGCGGCTCACTTTGAGCGATTTCGACGCAATATCTAGTTCCTTTGATAACAGCAGCCTCGACGATGAAGAGTCGCACGTGCTGCAAAAGGATACTTTTTTTTCAACCCGGATCCACCATTTAGACGCCTGGAAATCATCGTCTGAAGTGAAAACAGCGCGATATGGCGGTAGAATGGAGGCCGCGGAGCTCGACAGGCACAACCGGATGCGCTCGACAACTTCCGCCTCGCTTCCTCCGAAGTGTGTGCGTATATTTCCCTCGTTGATCTGGTTGGGTCGCTCTAGTCGTACTGCCTTCTCGCGGATATGGCACACCACTCGAGATGCAACAGTGGAACTCGCCATAAACTGCGTAGAACTGTATAAGTACTGCCAGCTGCCTGTCACGCAGCTACAGTAGGAAACCGTTTATTGGAGTGCATCCCAAGACGTTTTCAAAGTAGAAAACTCGACAAGGTTCAACTTTTCATCATTATAAAATGAGCGCGAGTGAATGTATTCTGTTTTCTGCCCTTCAGCCCTCGTCTTCGTTCGAAGCGACTTTTTCTAAAGGAAAACGTTACATAGTGACACAGTGCTCGGTAGTACGAGAAACTTTCTTGTTTTATGCCTCGTTTTACGCTTTTACGTGCGCTGTATTCTGCAGCATGGCGCCGCAGTGCGGACTTGTGGGCATAGTGTCACTCAATAATTCGTGGCACACATTCTCAGAGACACCAGGAAGCTTAGGGGGTAGGGGTGACCCACGCGCAAGGCTCCTTTGGTATTTGCTCATGCGTCCTTTGTATATGCTTTTCAATAGTACGCACCAGTTAGCTTTTAATTTATTTCGCTATCGGTTGAGGGCAGCCATATTCAAATTGAAAGCTATGTCAAAATTTGAAGGCGCAGAATAGTTGCAAAAAGCTGGGATAAAATTCCGCCTTACTTCCTAAGGCGGAATTTTACCCCGACTTTATGCGTGTTCTGATTGCGCGATATACTGGCTAGCGCGAACAATCTGCCTCGTGCGGCCCGTGGGAAATTACCGGCGTGACTGCTTCACTAATCTGGACATCACGAAAGCTAGCGCACCCGAGCGATTCACGGCAGCAGCAGCCGACACACCTCCCAGATTATACGCCCTACTACGACGCCATCTCGCAGCTCCCTGCGGCACTCTGAATCCCTCCTTTCGTCATCCAATCCGCGTTACTCGTTCACTTTAATCTTTCGCTGTGTTCGCTCACTCGGTGACGATGGACGAGGCACGCCGAAGCTCAACTCAAAAATTTGGCCGGCAACCACCACTCCTCCTGTGTGATTCTCCGCTTGGGGTTGGTCTCCTTTCGAGCTGTTTTCTTTTTTTCACATTTACAGTTCGAATCTTGCGTGGACCCACTTCACCCACAGCGATAGCTGTTTATTTACAAATACCTCACAGGCTTCACGTAGGAGTATTATGTGAGGGGGGCACTACAACAATTTTTAGCAAGAACTCAGAACAAACAAAAGGAATTCAAGAACCAGGCATTATGCAATGGTAAAATGTGAAGGAAGGAACGAACGGGAGAGAAAGGAAAGGCATGGATGCTAACCAGTCTAGAAGGACAGGTATGCTACCCTACACTATGGAAAGGGATGGGAGAGTTTTAAATATGGAGAAAGAGAGAGAGAGAGGCGAGATGACGCACACACAAAGTCACACACCTCACATTCATTATAACTCCATCAGTCTATAACCGGCGGTGCAAGTCTGATGACTTCAAGTATTTGAGCACTGCCTTCGTCGCCGTTATCCGCGATGACCTCTCAGGACGACATTCCAGAATGGTTTCCATTCCACCGTCATCGGTCTGCGATCCATGCGAGCTAACAACGGCGAGTCATTTTCTCAGCGCATTGTAGCGAAGGACAGTCGCAGAAGATGTGCTGTAATGTCTCCTCGCTACCATAGTTGTCTCAAAAAGAGTTGTCAGCCATTTCGATACGAAAGGAGAATGACTTCGTGAAAGCCACTCTTAGCCATAAACGGCAAAGCAGAGTGGAATCATTTCGGAGTGGTCCAGTAGGTGTCTGAAGACGTAAAGTGTTCGGGCTGTGGTGGTGTTGATTGCGCAGTCTACTTGTATTTCAAGTGGAGAAAGTGATTTCTCGTGCGGCATTGATAGCGGTATCATCTCAAGCCTGTCGCCTTGAAGAGCTGATCGAGCAGGATTGTAGGCGTGTTCATTGCCTATCACGCTCCAGTGACTTGACAGCCACTGAAATGTCACGTGGTGTCGTCTTTCGAACACAGTATCGATGAGATCCCTAACCTCGAAGACCAACTGCTCGTATGGTCCGTGCCGCAGGGCTGATTGCAACGATTGCAGAGCTGCCTTTGAATCACCATCGTTGAAGCTGTTGGTGGTTGACTACGCGAAGTGCAGCGCGAAGAGCGGCAAGTTCTGCAGCCGTCGATGACGTTGGGTAGTCGGTCTTGAAACTGACCGTAATAGATTTCGCTGGGACGACCACTGCTCCGGACGAACACTGGAGAGTGGTTGATCCATCAATATAAACGTGTACGTAATTGGCGTACCTCTCGTGCTATCGTATAAGGGATAGCTGTTTCAGCACTGTGGATGAGAGCTCAGATTAGTTTCTGATTCCGGGTATGGTGAGGTGCACTTCAGGTCGACTGAAGCACCACGGTGGTGTCCCTGGTTTACATACGGGGCTGAGGCCTGGTGGAAGGTGGGTGGCATAGTTTTAAATCGTTGCACAATACGACGCCCGTGGTAGCACTGCAGCGCTGTAACACTCCGGAGGGAACACAGCGCAAAAGAAGACGGGGACAAGGAAGGGCGAGATCACCTTGTCCCCGTCTTCACCTTGTCCCTCACTAACCTTGTCCCCGTCTTCTTTTGCGCTGTGTTCCCTGCGATGTATAACCAACACGCCCAAGCTTCCATACTAAATATCCATACTGTAACACTGTAGCACTGTAATAATAAGACAGTACTTGTTATACATATTTCAACGGGCGAACATGTTATCATTGTGCAATGTATAAACATGATTTCGAGACATCTATATTTAGCAACCACATTCATCAGTACTTAGTGTTTTATTTCTAAACGCCGCGGAATCATGAATGCACACTACATCAGCGAGGTCCTTCCTTGAACTATGGCACGTGTTAGCTCAGAGGCGTTAAAGGCTTGGGTGCTGCCGAAAAGGCGTGAAAATGGTGGTTATGGTGCTCCACTGCCGACGCGAAGGTCATAGGGATTGAATCGCAGCCGCAGCGGCTGCATTTCGATTGAGGCGGAATTCTAGCGGCCCGTGTACTTAGGTTTATGTGCAGGTTTACGAGCAACAGCTGGTCAAAATTTCCGGACTTCTGCACTACGGCGTCCTTCATAATCATATAGCGGTCTTGGAAAGTAGAACCTCAACAATTATTATTATTCGCCCAAGTTGCAGGTGAATTACTTTCGGTCAAGTTGGTAGACGTCTTTGCAGTCACGGTGATTTGAACTGTTAGACATTCTTAGATACAAGGCTTAAGTCACACTGGTTTTCGTTGTCTACACACAATATTGTAATGATTCAAGAGCTCCCGTTGAAGCGTTTATACGTAATAATAATAATAATAATAATAATAATAATAATAATAATAATAATAATAATAATACTACTAATAATAATAGTAATAATAATAAAATCTGGGGTTTTCTGTCCCAAAACTACAATATGATTGCGAGGGACGCCGTAGTGGAGGGCTTTGGAAATTTCGACCACCTTGTGTTCTTTAACGTGCACTGACATCGCACAGTACACGGGCCTCGACCATATCGCCTCCACCGAAATTCGACTGCCGCAGCCGGGATCGAACCCATGACCTTCGGGTCAGCAGCCGAGCACCATAACCGCAGGTCCACCATGGCGGACAACTGTTTATACCCGCTGGATGGAGTGTGATACACCGGAATATTGACTCAAGTATATCAATTCTGAGTTCATCGAAGTTGTGGCTTGCCACATTAAAATGCTCTCCCACAGCTTTCGGCAATTTCTTCACCTTGTCCGCAAAATAACCATTTAATGTAATATTAGCAGGCTGTCCTGTTTCACCGCTGTACTCTTTCTGACAAATTAAACACTCGAGCTTGTGGATAATGTTTGTGCTGGTGTACATAGGCGTCAGCTACGGGGGGGGGGGGCAGCGGGCGCGTGCCCCCACCGAACTTCTCCGGTGGGGGCGAAGCCCCCGCCGGGAAAGTTCGTATGTGGACCTCCCTCGCTCTGTCCGGCAAGCTTTGGCGAGATCCAGAATTTCCGAGAACACCTCCGACAGCACGCAAACGATGTCCGCAAGTCCATTGACCGAACACAGCGAATATGCTGACTACGCAGCTGCGACGATGGATCTGCAGTTCATGTGTTTCATTCTCCGGAAGTCATGTACCACCAGTTGTACTACGACGCAGTAGACACGGTGCCTTTCTCCTTAGAAGACCGATATTCCGCATACACGGGGCAGCACAACATCAATATTGAGCAGTTTCTCGCTGGAAGTGGCGACGCCACATCCGTATCCTGGTTTTACGGGTCAGAATTTCAAGCTGAGCACTTAAAGCCGCACCGGGTCATGCTTCTTGACATGCAAGGTAACGCAATAAGCCTATAGTCAGAACAGTTGGAGATGTCCAGGGGTGAAAAAGGTGAACACCTGAGAGGGCGGCTTCCTGAAGTAGCCACGCTAGCTAAATTGCGCTAACCGTGCCAGTCACGTCGTGCACGTGGGAGAGATCATTCTCCTACCTCCGTCGAGTTAATGCTTACTGGAGGTCGACGTTAAGACCAGCAAGGTTAAATCATATTGCTCCTCTTAGCCGGAAGATAAACTTAGACTGTATTACTGACGAATTTATTGACAAATCGGCTGGGCGCTAAAACACACCTTGGGCTTTGGATGAGTAACCTGCGTATTGGACATTATTCCTTGGGAGATTTGTATAATATTGTGTATGCGCATGTCCTTCTTTCGTGTTCTTTTCGTGTTGATGCAGTATCAAGAACCCCGATTCATAATTTTATTTCTTTGTGCGCAATTACAGGTACATGCCTATATGTACACTGTATGTGTGTGTGTTTGGGGGGTGTACGTGCGCTTTAGGTGTGAAAATTCACGCTTTTGTGGATTTTTCATTTCATTTTGTTCATATTACTTTCCCCCCACCTTTCTGCTATCTTTTGAACCTGTTAACATATATATATATATATATATATATATATATATATATATATATATATATATATATATGACATGCTCTTTTCAGCGTGCATTAATGGCCATGCCGCAATGAATATTGTGTGATACTGATAGCTCACGTGTTAGGGGCCCCTTATATGCCGTGTCTAATTAAGATGAGCGCATTTCTGTATCGTTGTTTCCCTGATGAAGGCCGGTCCCCGGCTAAACGTTGGAGAAATAAAAAGTTGTCGTTCTGCCCGGCCCCTGCTTCATACTATATATATATATATATATATATATATATAAGAGAAGAGACACAACTTAGCGGTTGTCTTAGTTATATTTTCCAACGGTTTCGACCAGTCTTGGGCAGTAACTAGTTACTAGTAACGCGTTACCGGTAACTAGTTACTTTTTTCAGTAACTTGTAACTGTAACTAGTTACTCTTTAGTTGGAGTAACTTGTAACTGTAACACTGTTACTTTTTTACTCAGTAACTGTAACGGAAAATACCGTTACAGTTACTTCTGTTTTTATAACAATTTATCCAATAGCAAAAGGCCGACGTTACACGCTTTCCACTTTTTCGAACTTTCTCTTTACCATATCCTATCCACCTTTCAACTCTCCAATAAGGCTCCCCTCGCACTTCAGGAGAAGAGGTAGCTAAGAGAAATATCTTCTCCGCAGAAGACCGTGTTTGAAGTTTACTTGTAAAACACATGTTGTAAATCAACCAAGCTGCGACTGAACAGCTTGCCAAGTTCACTACCTTTTTTCTTTTTCTTTTTTTTATTTTTTTTTTGGGGGGGGGGGGGGGGGGGGCATATATACTCTCTTTATCACTTGAGCTTCTAGCTGTGTTCTTGGTGTGTCGGTGGAGAATTCCAGTTCCGAGGCGTCGAGCTAATCATGTTTGACAGGTGGCTAGAAAACAGCAGTGCGAAACGGGTGAAAGCCAGAAGTGTCGTGAAGTAGCGAAGCATTTTAAAACTTCTTTGAAATTGATTATCAAAGGCATACTCCGACCTAACACAAGAATTATTAATCAAATGAAATACTTTTTGCCTCCTATGCAGTTGGCATCCTCAGTATTCACTAGCAAGAAAAAGAAAAAAAAAAGAAAAAGATGAGCGCACATGAGTCCATTAGTCACACACATGTCCTGACAAATGTTCGGTAGGTGGCTGCGCTTGCTGTTGCAAGTCAATGCGTCGTGGCGAATGAACCACGTCTCCGTAAGACTCCCCCCCCCCCCCCCTTCGCTTTCGTTCATGATCCAGCGTTGTCGCATTGTTTAGGTCGAAGCTAAGCCCTGTATAGCAGTTGCATGGTTGACTTTAGCGTTGCCTTTCCGCATCGCACTTGTACATTATCCCGCACTGATCGTCCGCAGGTGTACTCTATTTGGGCAGCATGCTTTGGGTTTCGTGAACACGTGTCCCGAGGTATTACGGTGCTCAAAAAACGGTTTGTTTGACCAGCACCCCCCCCCCCCCCCCACACACACACACACACCTAATCACCTCAGAGGAGAGGGGGGTCCGCAAAATCTGCCCCATACATTGCCTTAATAGGGAGGGGGCCGCGACGATGACCCTTCGCACCCCCGCCCCCTTAAGGAGAGCCCTGTCCACGCTTGTGTGCCAAGCAGACACCATGGAGAACATACGGAATAAACTCAATGGACGTCTTCTTCTCTCGTTACGCACTCGTCGTTCCTCTTCGTACGTTCTTATTAAATAAATTCTTGCATTTGGTATGTAATCAATTAGTTATTTTACACGATAACGGAAAAGTAACGACGTTACTTTTTAATGGTAACTGTAACTGTAACACGTTACTTTTGGAAACTCAGTAACTGTAACTGTAACAGAGTTACTTTTTTGGCTTAGGTAACTGTAACTGTAACAGTGTTACTTTTTACTGGTAACGTGCCCATGACTGGTTTCGACCGGTGGACCGGTCTTCGTCAGGGCTGATGAGAAAATGCGACGCTAGCGTCGCATTTTCTCATCAGCTCCCTGACGAAGACCGGTCCACCGGTCGAAAAATAAAACTAAGACAACCGCTAAGTTGTGTCTCTTCTC
Source organism: Rhipicephalus appendiculatus (assembly GCA_030522465.1). Taxonomy (NCBI): domain Eukaryota; kingdom Metazoa; phylum Arthropoda; class Arachnida; order Ixodida; family Ixodidae; genus Rhipicephalus; species Rhipicephalus appendiculatus. The sequence continues at coordinate 8,723 of JALIZH010032032.1, forward strand.
TTACCAAGTACGTTTGGCCCATTGAAAAAGCTTCTCCAGTGTATATATATATATATATATATATATATATATATATATATATATATATATATTGTCATGACCAAGAACGACGCTAGGGTCCGGGCGCGTGGGCCACTAGAGCGAAGCAGAAGAGGAAGACCAGATAAAGAACAGCCGGCCCGCAGCAAGGGCGTTGTCTCTTGTCTGATTCCTTACAATGGCGCAGTGTACGTAACCTGAACCATCCGGCTGAAGCCATCTGCCTTCGTGGGTCATCGGCAGCGGAATCTCTCCGTCTGAGGAACGCCGCCCACGCTTCCTCGCTCATGGACCCGACAACCCTACGACTGCCGGTAGGGCCTACGCCACCATTCGAGGACGGCGTCCCAGCCTCCTCAATGCCCAAAAGGCAGGTTTACCCCGCCGTCGTCAAGACAGCGCACGGCATCCTGCTGCCCGGGAACGCTGTTCACGCTTCCCGTGGCGACAACCCATCGCTCAGGACTTCATCGGCTCCTGAGATGCAGAAGGGAGCTGTACAAGCTTCCTTTGACAAGGATCCTGCCGCAGTGAGCACAGTCACCACCTCGTACTCCGCGGACGTCACCGTGGGCTCCCCGTGCGGACGTCCCCGTGGTACCGGAAAGCGCCGCCGAGCTTTCCCGTACCATCTCGCGACTCCGCGTTACGGTCAGCGCGTTGACAGCGTCGAGCTCCGCGCTGCTTCCTGCGATCGTGCCAGCATTGAGCGCCATCAACGCCATGTTGGAGATAGCTGCCCCACACGACCTTGAGGCCACCTCCCCCCAGCAACACAGAGAGTTCGGGCGTACCCTCAGGCAGCTCTCAAACCAACTGGGCAGCTTCGCGTCCGCACTCTCCTGTTTGTCGCCTGCCGTACCACCACCGCCGGCTGCATGCGAACTACCGGAGTTTCCCGGCTTTGATAACGACGCCGACGACTGGCTGGCGACCGTGAACGCCCTGGGAGCTCACGAGGCCTGGACAGAAACGCAGAAATGGTCCATGGCCATTGACCGCCTTCGAAATGGTGCCGCGGCGTGGCATCTATACGAAGGCGTGAGGCAGCAGTCCTGGGCCGACTGGAGCTGCAAGCTCGTAGCTGCTTTTGGCCGGATTCCCTACCACCTGTCTGCCACCACCCAGTCCAACCAAACCGCAACCGAGGATGGAACTCAGGAGGCGTTCCTCCTCGAGGCTGCAGCTGTGCGTTGCAGTTCATCGGCGGAGAACATCGTCGACTTTCCTGCTGTTGACCCTGACTGGAGCGGCCATAGTCCTTCTCTGCAGGTCCCGGACTCTGTGTCGGTATTCGGCCCGAGAATATCGCCGCCAGACCTTCCTCAGTCGGAGATACTGCCCTCGCGCTCGTCGTCATCTGAGGACATGGAGGCGCTCACCCCTCTCGTGCCAGATGAACTACACATCACTGAACCCTACCAGGCCAACTCTCCTGCTGGGGACACAATTTCCTCCCGGGACACCTCGTGTGCACGCAACACTTCGCCAGGAATCACCAGCTCGACAACCTCAGGGAGTTGCAAGACGCCTCGCACGACATCCAGCTGCAGCTCGACCAAACAACTGCGGCGGGACAAACTGATTGGTCTACGACCTTGCCGGAATAGCCAGTGTCGCCCACCAGAACCGTCGCAGAGAGTTCATGCTAAGTCTCTTCATGGCCGGGAACTTCGAGTACCTCCAAGCTTCCAATTCCATACGGGAGAACAGCACGAGACTTTTCCTGCGAAGTCGCAGCGTGGCCGAGGTTGTCGACCACCGCGACACACTCAATGTCGTCCACCAGAGTCGTCGACAAAGGTTCAAGCCAAGCCCCAACGTCTACAGCGACATAAGGACTGTCCACCACGATGCAGCCAGCATCGCCCACCAGGAAACACGCAGGCAGGTCCCCAAGCAGAGTCGCAGCGTGGCCGGGACCGGCCGCTGCGATGTAGTCAGTGCCGCCCACCAGAATCATCATCGGCAGCTGCGCGCGCTCGCAGTCATGGCCGAGTGTCATGGCCAAGAACGACGCTGGGGTTCTGGCGCGTGGGCCACTAGAGCGAAGCAGAAGAAGAGGAAGACCTGATAAAGAACAGCCGGTCCGTAGCAAGGGCGTTGTCTCTTGTCTGATTCCTTACAATATATATATATATATATATATATATATATATATATATATATATATATATATATATATATATATATATATATATATTGTGGGCGTTCATCAGACACATTCCCGTTCTTCGTCCATGCTCATCATCGTGTGTGTGCCTCTTCTTCTTCGGTTGTGGGAACTCGGCTGAGCTGTGATTTTTGCTCTTGGGTGTGGTTTCTTCGCCGTGTCTTCGGGGCCTAATAAAGGTCGCGTTAACTGCTACGTCGCAAGTGGTGGAGGTTGCTCAACGATCATCCGTCCTTTCCCCGCCCGCTCTACCCCCCTGGAGCTCCGCTCAGGTCGCCGTCTACGCCAGGTGTCCAGTGACATGCCTCAGGACGACCCCACCGGCGCTTCTGCGTCTACCTCAACAGCCCCGACTGCCGCGGCCTATCCGCCCTGGATCATTAGTGGGCACCAGCGCGATCCCCCCATGTTCGCTGGACTTCGAGGCGAAGATGTGGAGGATTGGCTCGACAACTACAATCGAGTGAGTTTGACTAACAACTGGGACGATTCGGCCAAACTTCGCCGTGTCTCGTTCTATCTCACCGGCGTCGCGAAAACATGGTTTTTCAATCATGAGACTGATTTCATGGACTGGACCAGTTTCAAGCAGCAGCTTCGCCAAATTTTCGGCACTCCAGCTGTTCGGTCAGCCCTTGCAAAGAAGACACTGGACGCTCGAAAGCAACAACCAGGCGAGTCTTACACCTCATACATAGAGGATGTGCTTGCCCTTTGTCGCCGTGTAAACACCACCATGACCGAAGCAGACAGGGTTCGCCACCTACTTAAAGGCATCGGCAACGTCGCCTTCAACGCGTTGGCCATCCAGAACCCAACAACAGTCGCCGAAGTTGTCACAACTTGCCAACGCCTTGAGGAACTTCAGTCGCAACGTTTGCAGCCGGACGGCCCCGAAAACATCACCACTGCCGATACCTCGTTGCGTGCAATGATTCGGGTTATTATCCGAGAAGAGTTACGGTCCTTTGGCCTGTCAGTAACCCCGACTTCACCTCACGCCTCCGGCACTCTTCTGCGCGACGTCATCAAAGAGGAGTTGGCGTCCATGGCTGCTCCAGCATATGCGGACTCTCTGGCCCCTCGACCCCAGCCAACGTACGCACAAGTCGCCGCCGCTGGTTCACCAGGCGTCGTTCCATCGATGCCTGCCCTCCCTATGCCTGTCCACCCTATGCCTGTCCACCTGACTTCGATGACACCCAGTGTCCCTAGTCACCCCTTTCACCCACCATGGCGATCGGCTCGTCCAGTCTGCTACTACTGCGGATATCGTGGACACATTGCACGCTTTTGCCGGAAGCGTCAGCAGGACGAGCGTCGTGGATACGACGTATACGAACGGGATGACACTCCTGCTGGGGCCACTTTCAAACGCACTTCCTACGCTCCACGTCCAGGTCGCTCTCCATCGCCAGCTATGATATCCGAGGTGGCCCCTACTCACCACCCTATTAGACAGCGCTCGCCATCGCCCCTTCGCCGCTCCACGTCGCCCCTTCGCCGCTCTACGTCACCACTTCGACCTGTCTCGCAATTCCGCGACCATCGCTCGGAAAACTAAATTGTGCAGCTTTTGGAGGAAAAGCTGCATCGAGCGACAGGACAGAAATTCCTCCAGTGAGTCCGTATAATATGGTGTCGGTTTTAGTGGAAGGTATACGCGTGGACGCCTTGATAGACACGGGTGCTTGTTTGTCTGTAATTCATCATTCTTTATGTTTCCGCCTCAGGAAAGTCACCACCCCTTATGATGGTCCTACACTGCTCGCTGCTCAAGGGGACGCTATTAGACCATCCGCCATGTGCACCGCTCGTGTTTTCATTGATGGACTTCTTCATCACATACAGTTCGCCGTGCTAAGTTCGTGTGCCCACCAGCTCATCTTAGGATGGGATTTTCTTTCTACGGCATCCGCTTCCATATGCTGCCGAGAACGTGTTATTCACGTGACCGAGACCGGCTATGCGTTTCATACGGAAGGTTCGTCACTTCACTTGACTGCTGCAGAAGATACCGAGCTGCCCCCCTGGTCATCAGCGAATTGTTCCAATCGTGTCTGACGTGATTGACCGTGGTGACGTGCTTGCCCTACCATCTACACGCTGTCTCTCAAGAGGGATTGCCATTGCTTCAGGGCTGGTGCGGTTTCACAATGGCTCTGGATTTCTCTGCGCTGCAAACCAAACATCCGAGAAAATTCTCATTCCCAAAGGCACCACACTGGCTTGCGTGACTGAATCGGAGCCTCTCTCTGTTGTTCCCCTCCTGCCGGCGTCCTCTGAACTTCTCTCTGTTGGACGTTCCTCATCTATATCTGCTCTTGCTTCGACAATCAGCCCCGACCTGACCTCTGCGCAGTAGGATGAGTTGCTCGCTTTACTGCAAAAGCATGAGGCCTTGTTTGATGACCATACCTCCTCCTTGGGACAGACGTCCATGATCACGCATCGCATAGAGACTGACGACACTTCTATCGTACGCCGTCGACCATACCGAGTCTCACCAGCAGAGCGGAAGGTCATTGAAGAAAACGTCGCCGATATGCTGCAACGGAAGATCATACGTCCTTCGGCGAGTCCTTGGTCATCCCCTGTTGTTTTGGTAAGAAAAAAGGACGGCTCCGTGCGCTTCTGTGTAGACTACCGAGCGCTTAATAAGATCACGCGCAAGGATGTCTACCCAATGCCGCGCATAGACGATGCCTTGGACTCGCTGCAGGGGGCCGAGTACTTCTCGAGTCTAGATCTGCGTTCCGGATATTGGCAGATACCTATGCATGAGGACGATAAAGAAAAGACAGCGTTTTCAACGCCAGATGGGCTTTACGAATTCAACGTCATGCCATTCGGCCTTTGCAATGCTCCAGCAACATTCGAGCGCATGATTGACACCGTTCTGCGAGGCCTTAAATGGAAGACTTGCTTGTGCTATTTGGACGACATCGTAATTTTCTCGTCAACCTTTCCTCAGCACTTGCAACGTCTCGACGAAGTTCTCATGTGTCTTGCTAACGCAGGCCTTCAACTGAACACCAAAAAGTGTCACTTTGCGAGCAAGACAATTAAAGTGTTGGGCCACGTTGTGAGCAAGGACGGAATTCGCCCTGATCCTGACAAGATCTCTGCTGTGCTACACTTCCCGCGTCCCGAAAAAGCCAAAGATTTGCGTAGTTTTCTAGGCCTCGCATCCTATTTTCGGCGATTCATTCGAGACTTCGCATCAATCGCTTCCCCATTGCACAAGTTGCTCGGATCCAACGTGCCCTTTGTGTGGTCTGCCGAATGTGAATCAGCGTTTGACCATCTCAAGCGTGCCCTCACATCCGAACCAGTCCTTTGCCACTTCGACGAAAACGCGCCCACGCTCCTGCATACGGACGCCAGTGGTCAAGGCATTGGTGGCATTCTTCTACAGCGAGACGAATCTTCACGTGAGAGGGTCATCGCCTATGCAAGCCGTGTACTAACAAACGCCGAAAAAAAACTATACCATCACCGAGCAGGAGTGCCTAGCCGTTGTATGGTCTGTACAGAAGTTTCGTCCTTATCTTCACGGCCGCCACTTCACTGTGGTTACGGACCATCACGCCTTGTGCTGGCTCTCGACAATCAAGAACTTCTCCGGCCGCCTTGGTCGTTGGATTCTTCGGTTGCAAGAATACGACTTCACTGTTACATACAAGTCGGGAAAAAAACATCAGGACGCTGACGCGCTTTCGCGCTGCCCGCTTCCTACAGAACCATATGATGGGGCCACTTCGGGTGTTCCTTCTCGGGCGTTCTTTCGCCACACGTTTCGTCCATATCTGCCCTGGACCCGATTTCTTCGTACGAGCAGAGTTCATTTTTATCCCACCAACGCGCCGATACTTACTGTTGGCGCCTCATGGACCGCCTGGACGGAACTTCGCGGCCACCTAACGCCCGTCTTCGTCGACAGCTGGCACATTTCAAGCTCGACAACTGCATCCTGTACCGCCATATTTACCACCCTGACGGTCAGCGCTGGGTGCCAGTTTTACCTCGCTCTCTTCGCGCTCAAGTCCTCACGGCATATCATGACGACATGACTGCTGGTCACCTGGGCTTCCAGAAAACGTATGACCGCATCAGATGTCGCTACTACTGGCCGGGCTTGTCCGCTAGTGTCGCGAAGTACGTTGCATCGTGCGCCCTTTGTCAGCGTCGAAAGCTTCCGACGTTACCTCAAAGCGGACAACTGCAACCATTCCCGTGTCCGCTGAAACCATTCGAGGTCGTTGGCGTCGATCTCTACGGTCCGCTTCCTGGACTCCCGCAGGCAATCGATGGGTCGTTACAGCCGTCGACCATCTGACACGCTACGCCGAAACAGCTTCCGTGACTTCTGCCTCAGCTACTGAAGTTGCTGACGTTCTTCTCCGAGCCCTAATCGGCCTCAGGAGCACTACGGCCATGGCCTGTAAATAATGCTTTTCATGAGAAGTTAGTCATGTTAACAAATCAAGCAGCTGCTGAGCCTGCGTGGTTGTTAGGTCATCGCTGATAAGTGCTGTGAAAGGGGACGAAGAACCAGGCTCACAGGTAGGAGGGTCGCTGGTGGAGACAGGCTTAAGTGGCGCGATGCTTACAAGCTCAGCATCGACAACGCAGGCTACTGTGGTGCCCCGTGGAAGGAGAATTTTCTCCGATGTAGCATTCATGGCAATGACGAGCGCGGAGCCGTTGTGAAAGCGTACCACACCTGACGCAAGGGCTATGCATTTAGTCACGCAATTTGAAGAAGGGGACACCAAGACGTCACCGTCGTCGATGTCCTTAGATGTTAGGGTCACAATTCGCTCTTGATGTGGCGGCAGTTCGAGATCTTCCGGAGCGAACAGGCGAAGTGGCTTGTAGATCTCTTCGTCGAGCATGGAGTCTGTATCGGTAAGGTGCAGAACACGCTCTCCACAACATATTGCCGCCGAAGAAGAAGATAGAAAGTCCCGCCCTAGAATTAGTTGGTGAGAGCACCGGGTTAACACAGTAAACTGGATGCAATGAAGGATGTCATCGATAAAAACACGGGCAGTACAAAGGGCGGCAGGGCGAATGGTGTTCCCCTGGGCTGCGACTAGAGTGGGTCCATTATAAGGCGTCATGACTTTCTTGAGGCGTTTACACAAATCAAGTCGAATCACAGAAAACGTAGCACCGGTGTCAACCAAAGCATCGACGAGAAGTCCGTCCACTATGACGGAAACCATGTTGAACGGGCGTGCTGGAGGAATACCAGTCCTACTGTGGAATGCAGTTTCTCCTCCAAAAACTGCATCACTTAGTTTTCCGGACGGTTGTCAGTGGTAAACGAGGCAGGGCGAAGTGGTGAGGAGGAGCGACGAAAGGGCGAAAGTGATCGGCGTCTGCTTGAACGGAAAGTATTCCTCGCTTCAGTCGATGCGGGCGGAGATGGCGTTCGCTGCGGAGGGAAGGAATGACGCGGGGCGTAAGAATCCCCACTGGAAAAATCCCGTTCGCGCATGTCGTACCCACGACGCTCATCCTGCTGGCGCTTGCGGCAGAAGCGTTATTTATGCCCGCGATATCCACAATAATAGCATGTTGGGCGAGATGAGCGCCAAGGCGAGTAGTAGATGGCGTTCGGCGCACCGGGAGATAGTGCGGTCAGGTGGGCAGAGGGAGGTTCAGGCGGCATAGAACTGAAGTAGACCGATGCGAACGATGGTAGCGGCAAGGTAGGGTTTACGTTGCAGGGAGGCGCGGCAGCAACTTGCGCGTACGTTGGCGGGCTGGAAGCAGGTGGCTGTACGTGCGCTGGGCCGGTGAATGACGTTAGTTCCTCCCTGATGATGTCTCGCAAGGCTGTGCCTGAAGGCTGTGTGAAAGATGGGGAAGGTGGGGAGAAGCCCATTGACTGTAGCTGTTCGCGTATAATCTCCCTGATCAAGTCACGAAGGTCCCGGTCCGCCGGTCGGTGTTCGCTGGTGCCCGATTGCAGTCGAACAGAGTCCAGTTCATCGAGGCGCTGACACGTGGTGATGGCGTCAGCGACAGTAGAGGGATTCTGGACAGCAAGGGCATTGAAGGCAGCGGTCCCTATGCCCTTCAGAATGTGGCGCAGTTTCTCCGACTCGGACATCGACGAATTGACACGCCGGCAGAGCGAAAGAACATCCTCGATGTACGACGTGTATGACTCGCCCGGATGTTGTGTGCGAGCATCGAGGGTCCTCTTCGCGAGAGCGGATCGAACGGCGGGTGTGCCGAATACTTGACGAAGCTGCTGCTTGAAGCCAGGCCAGTCGGTAAAGTCGATCTCATGGTTAAAGAACCATGTCTTCGCAACACCCGCGAGATAAAGGGAGACGCGACGTAGCTTGTTGGGATCGTCCCACAGATTAGTAGCGCTTACTCGCTCGTAGTTGTCAAGCCAGTCTTCCACATCTTCTCCGCGGAGACCGGCGAAGATTGGGGGGTCACGCTGGTGGTTGACGACGTACAGAGGCGAGGCTTGCGGCGCCGGGATGGGAGCGGCATGGGCGCCGGCCGGCTCGTTCTGCGACATGTTGGAGTACAGAGGGTGCAAGTGGCGGCCCGAACGGAGCTCCAGCGGGTAGACTGGGCGATGAGAGGACGGGGGATCCTAAATCCACCTCCACCACGTATGACGACTCGAATGTGACGACGTTTATTAGGCCGCGAACTCGGGGAGCGAACAAGCGCCACGGATCCGATGATGAAGCGCGCACCCAAAAACGATGATGATTCGCAGCCAAACAGATGATGATGATTGATGGCTGCTCAAATGAGGATGAAGTGCATAATAGATGCCTACAATATATATATATATATATATATATATATATATATATATATATATATAAGGAACAAGAAAGAAAATACGACTTTCGTTGGTTTGGCACTGTATATTCTTACTAACGTTTTGTCTGGTGGACCAGACGAAACGTTAGTAAGAATATACAGTGCCAAACCAACGAAAGTCGTATTTTCTTGTTCCTTAATCTATCGGGGTCCGCGTGATGCTTTTCCTACTATATATATATATATATATATATATATATATATATATATATATATATATATATATATATATATATATATATATATATATATATACAGGGAGGCCTAAAGAGGAAACAAGTATATATAACTAAAATAGAAACGCTGTTTTCAAACAATGGCAGTGAAAAAGTATAGAAATATAGGCGATACCCGTAACAGCTATGACACTTAAGAATGTAGTAGAGTCAACTTAGCTGTCCAGGTCAGACAACAGAAAATTCACCACCAGTGCAGGACGTTCATGAGAAAAGTTGAGCAACGCAAACTCTCTTTCAC
>JALIZH010032033.1:0-10447 GCA_030522465.1 Rhipicephalus appendiculatus
CCATGTAGTAAAATTTCGAGTTCACTCAAGTATGACTGCAAAATATTGTAAAGGCAATCCATGTCTGCGGCCATAGCAAAAAAAGCAATGTCATCCGCATAAACATAAGTCTGCACCCCTGATCGAATGGGGATAGTACACATCAAGATGTTAAATATTGCTGGCGAAAGCACTGACCCCTGAGGTACACCTCGCGTCTGCTTGTGTTTGCAGGAGAAAAAGCCATCTTTAAAGCAGTAAAACTCCCTTTCTCTTAAGAATTCCGTCACCCATGCTACAATATAAGCAGGGAATCCGTGACACCGTAACCGATTAATTAAGACTGGATGTTCGACACTATCATATGCTTTACATATGTCCAAGGTAACTAAAGCCGCATGCCGTTTTTCATGCTGGGCTATGTGAACTCGGCTTTCGAGATCTAAATGCGCGTTCCACATTGAATGTCCAGATCTGAAGCCAATTTGACAAGGGCTCAACAGTTGTTGTTCATTACTAAATTTCATTATACGACCATGGAGGACCTGTTCAATAAGTTTCACAACATTTGATATTAAGGCTATAGGTTTTATGTTGTCGATATTACAGCCTGTCCCTTGCTTTTTAAGCAGCGGTATAATTTTAGCAATCTTCCATTGATCAGCTATCCAAGCCTTGCTAATGCAATAGTTTATAAGGCTTAAAAGATCATTGGGGTGCTCCTGGTACATTATCTTAAGCATTGCGTTTGTAATTTCATCTGGGTCTGGTGCTGCATTTGGCAATCTTAACATAGCCTGATCTAATTGGGAGGTCGATACTGCTGAGTACTCAAAAACCGCTGGTGTATAAACAGAATTTTGAAGGAGCATTCTGAAACTATTTTTCAATCCTTGAGCCAATAGATTTAACGATTCCTGTAATTCTTGTGAGGTATAAACTATTCAGTCTACATTTCCTGGCATTGGAATTTTCTTTTTGCAACGAAGGCAATTGAATAATGCTCGATTTTTTTTTTCGATTTAAACAGGTAGTCGAAGTGATTCTTATCATATTCCTCTTTCGCGCGTGATACAGTACGCTTAAATTTTGCCGCAATGTATTGATAATCCTTCAAATTTTGTGGACTCTGATTACGTATGACACTTTTCCATGCCGCTTTTCTCCTGCTGTAGTCCCGCGTAGACTCAGTATTCCACCATCGGCTAGGGGGAGCCATCTCGGTTGACGCCGAAGCTATCACAAATTGCGAAGTGTTTTTCGGTATTTCTAAAACAGAGAAAAGGTTTTTACCGAGGTCATCATTTCTACCACTAGAGGCTGCCTTAATATTAGAGCGGAGGCACTCTTTAAACTTTTTATAATTAACCAATGTTTTCGCTTTCCTTTCAATTGATTTTGTTGGACATCCTATTTCAAAGTACACCAGAAGATGGTCACTATTTGAAGCGAAATCAACTGTTCTCCATGACTTCATTGGAACGCTTGCACTACAAAACGTCAGATCTAACACTGATCGTGATCGACCGCGAACACACGTAGGCTGCCTCATATTTAGGCAGGTAAGACGTTTATGTGTGATCCAGTCTCACAGAAGAGCATCAGAAGACTCTGTTTTAAATCCCCATGAAACGTTATGGAAGTTGAAGTCACCGGTAAGAATTATTTCATTCTGGCAGCTTGTTAGAACACTAACTGTTGTGTACTGTGCACGTTCGATGGAAAATACGCGTTTATAATGGAAAAAGGTCGGCATCCTGGCATTCTGAGGTATATTGCCAAAATTTCGCATACCGAGGACATTAACTGAAAAGCCAGGCTTGCTGTGTGGCTAAATTTGTTCGATATTCATATCTTTACACCACCACCTAGTGAAGGACGATCTAACCGATATGTCCGAAAATTAGTAATATGGTAATTCTTATTAGGAGTAAGCCAAGTTTCTTGCAATGTTATTATGTCGGGATTTAATTAATTAAACAAAGTAAATCTGTTGAAGGAGAAAACAAGGAACGACAATTCCACTGCAGAACTTTCAAAGTATCTATGGTGATGAGCGAATTACATCTGCAACAACTGCTTCCAAAATACTTTCTTTAAGAACTGGAATGGAATTAGAATGACCTTTTTTGGTTTTGAGCTTGGGCAAGGAGATTTTACTGGGGACCCGGTTCGCTGACGCCTGCTATCATGATTTGTGTCCATCTCATCCTGTGACTCTACTTGAGTCGAGGTGGAGGGTTCGGATAAAGTAGCTGTTTGATATGCACGATGTTTCCGCTGTGGGGCTGAATTAGATGTCTCTGCTGCTACTACTGCTGCTGCACAAGATGTCAGTTTGGTCATCGGTACTGCAGCCTTTGAAAGTAGCTGTGTCACTTGAGAGCAGAACACTAGCGAGACACACTCGGTTACAGTTGTGATTATCTGATCCATTGCCTTCGACATTGCTTTTTCTACTGCTAACTCAACAAGATGCAAAATTTTGGTCTCATTTAATGGATCTTGCCTCGGAGCAACACCAGCATATCCAAAGGCCCGATCCTTGACAACTGCAATAGCTTCTCGTCGTGAACATCGCCGCCTATGGATTATTTCTAGCATGTGAATGTCATTTGATCTTGCCGTACAATTTGAGTAATCAGCCGGATGGCTTCCTCCACAAAGACAGCACTTCTCTCTCTCGGCAGTGCATTCATTAGAGGGATGATCATCACCGCAGACACGGCAGCGTGAACTTGATTTACAACCCCCTACCCTGTGTCCAAAGCGCCAACAGTTACGACACTGAAGAGGACGAGAAGCAAGGCGTTCTACTCTGAAAATGAGTGGCTATATTTTCAACTCTGATGGGCAAGAAGTACTGGCAAAGGTGGTGATAACCGATTCAGTGGGAACTTTCTCACCATTCACTACACGTCTACACCGGTATACAGCTACGACCCCAGCACTAGAGAGGTTCTCCAGAGTCTCCGTTGGTGTTAGTCGAGAGTCTACTCCTCTCACGATTCCCTTTGTACATGCTAAATGGGGTGGGATCAACGCACTCACCGGAACTGATGCAAATATCTTGCACTTTAGGAGGTCCGCGATACATGAGAGATCTAAGCACCTACAAACCACACCGCCTCTTCTAAACTGGCGGACGTCGCTTATCAATTAGAAGTGCGATGTCGCGGCCTGGAGCTCCGCCTAGACAGCTTTGGGGTTGTTGAGCCTGATAAATCCCCCCACTCGAAGGCACCAGCGCAACAGGAATGCTGCTAACACCACTGCGGAAAAATGATTCCAACGGCAGATCATCATTAGGCAAAGAGGCTGACCAAGGGCTGTGTCCTTGGCCAGGAGACGAATTAGACATTGGCAGAGTTTCAATCGCCTAAGCAAGTAATATGTCACGCAAAGGAATTATCACTGGTCAAATTCACCCAGAACTCGGCCAAACCACCAAACAAGGCCCCAGCTAAGCGGTCCGAACGGGAGAGACGCGGTGCTTGTTCATGTCATCTTTGTGTGGGGTTCATGATATGCTGTGTCCAAGTATGTGTTAAGAACTTCAGCTGCCACAACAGTTCAATCATGATCATGGTCATTGGTCGTCGGGATGGAGAAGAACCATAATTGGCGTCGAACCATAATTGAAGAACCATAATTGGAGTGAACTGTAGCTTAGAAGTATGGATCCACGTCAAACGGTGCCAACCACCAATGGATATTGTACAAGCTCTCATATATCAACGTACATTAAACGCTCAACTGCTTCTGTGTGGAGACGTTTCACTTTCGTGTTCGACCGATTTCTATGACGAATGAGTCAACCATGATCTTGCATTAATTTTGTTGACCGCACCGCGGGCAGTCACTTTTCGCATTGATGAGGAATCTAAGTATTTCGCCTTAAATCACCCCAGAACCACGTAGTGGTTTGAGTTTAGGTGTGCTGTAATTTTGCCCTAGTCCACAACAAATATGTAGGCGTGAGACTTTGTCCTAACGGTGCCTTAATAGCTCAGTTACACGCGTCTGACGAGTGAAACCCGGTGATCACTTTTTTCGCTTTTTCCTTCGCTGCCCACCATTCGTCAGCTCGCCCCCTGCCCCAAAGCCGCTTTGCCCTCTGCGCCGAGTGGCCTTCCCAATATCACGCGACACCCGCCATCGCCGAATTGCTCTTCGAAACAGTGTCCACTTCCGGTAACCGCGACTCCGTCAACTGCGTAATTCTGGTTAACCGCTGCTTTGAGTTCGCGCATATTACAGACCGCTAGGCATGACCGTGTTGGTACGCAAGCGAGTTGGCACTTGCATTACGGGCCACACTTAACGATTCTAAAGCGCGCACACGCGGGCTACACGACAAAAACACCAAGGAACGCCGGCAGATCAGACTAACCGGAAGTCGTAAGTAATTGTTCGACCAATCGCAGCATCGATTGTTCAAAACACCACAGATGCAACATGTAGAGGTCGCGGGCGTCACCAGTGAAGCTGGAAAGGCCCGGAGAGTAGCAGTTATTGTTTTTTGGAATTTGTGGAGAGCTCGCGGCGTTAGCGCTGCCACGTGTGGCATCGTTCCTTGTGACGGCATTTTGAACACGTTGCGCGTGTTGACTTGGAATGTTTGAAACAAATATCGGAAGTGGTTTAGTGGCCCTTTAATAAAAATCATTGATACCAGCCGGATCCCAGCACAGGTCTTCTGAGCAAAAGAGCAGGTGCTCTACGACGTATCCACACCATTTCCTTAAAAAGTTTAAGACAAGACTATTGTACAGGTGTTAAATACAGCGGATAGTAACGTGAACACATATGAAACTGTGTGGCAGAAGCGTAGAGTCGCCTCAGGCGTCACACCATATGAATTGTGCATTGAGAGGTATATTCAAGGCGAATTCAATGAAAAGTGTCCGGGCATAATTAATTGGTATCATGAGGCACAACATCAAGATTGAGTGCAGCTGCGTAGGCTTCCTTATGGGCAGCAGTGCGCCGTTCGGTAATTTTCTGAACGAGGAATCATGGCGTAGTGGCCACTTGGTAAATTTACTAACTGTAAGCAGTCTGTGGTAGTTTAAAACGGCCAGTTTTACCTGTACAGACGTTCCTTTTCTTGTGGCGTAGTTGAGGTGCAAAGCAAGAAGCACAGCCTGCCTAGGGAAAGAGAAGGCTATGCGACTACGGCCTAATGGCGACATCGTGAAGGAGAAGTCAACCGTCCTCCATGTTTTTAGCACGGCGCGGTACTCTGCACCAGCAATATGTTTTTGTCAATACTCATGTGGTAAGCCTCGGTTTTCAAAGTACTTGTTCAGAAACTCAGATAGGAGTGGTTGACTTAGGAAGGCATCTGCAGTGGGTGTGCTCCAGAATATAAGGCAATCATCAACGCAGAAGAATACTCTACCAACGATTGTTGTTATTGCAACGGACGCAATGCAATTTGAAGATATATCTATATATATTTCCAATAATTGGTACTAGAAATCTATATATATATATATATATATATATATATATATATATATATATATATATATATATATATATATATATATATATATATATAAAGGGTAGAGGCCAGCGTACTGTGCGATGTCAGCGCATGTTGAAGAGCACCAGATAACTGAAATTACCAGAACACACCACTACGGCGTGCCTCATAATTATGTCGTGGTTTTGGAACGCAAAACCCCAGATAATATTAAATCATGATATTAATTTACTATATATTCTACGAATTATACAATACAAAAAATATTGGGAAAATTTTCCGCTACTCGGCCAATACCCTGCATTATATATATATATGCTGCTGCTACGTTTAAGCAGACGATTGACAAAAACAAAGGAGATTATACTTCCAAATGTTACACTTATATGTCAGAAACGAAAAATGAGAAAGCCTTATTTAGGTTTCTGCGACACAAAAAGATTGTCCCGCGACCAAAAATTTAGAATCGACTTGTTTATCAGCCGCAAAATTGATGCAGTCTCTGGAAACAGTTGTTGAAGGATTGGAGGGTCGCTTTACATCAGTGTTACTCCACAATTTCCTTGTTACAGGAAAAGCTAACGAATAAAGTCCATGGTGGAAGAAGAAATAACGGAAGTAGTACAGTCAGTTTCAGATTCATCATCGGGCTCTGACAATATAACTACAGCCATGATAAATATTATGTCCGAGCTATCTCCCAACGATGTCGTTAGCTTTGTAAATTTTTCTGTAGAAAATCCATGGATCCACCTAGATTTAAAAGTTGCCAAAATAGTGCCGCCGCTTAAAAAAAAGGCTCTGGTTATGCAATAGCTAACATTTGGACTGTTCCCCTCACTTCGAATTACGTAAAACTAATTCAGCGATTATTATATAGACACCATGAAGAATATATTGAAGGAAATAAGATATTCAGCGAATTTCAAATAGGATTCAGGCCTGGATGCCCGATGTGGTGCGCTCATGTCGACTTGGAAAGTGGAACTGAACTTACTAGTCACAAACAAACAAAAAAAAAACAGTACGCCGCCCTAGTGGCCTTATATATTGCTAAAGCATAACACACCATCTTGATTGGTAAACTCCGAACCGTTAATGTTCCCAAATACATGATTGTATGGATACAAAATTTTCTAAGCTGGCGAACATTTTGCCGCTCATAGAATTGGACTATCGTCTCAAAAATACAAACAAACAATGGGAGTTGCTCACGGTTCAGTTATCTCGCCCATTTTATTTACTATATTATGAAGCTCTATTCCTTCGCACAACGACGTGCAAGTCTGATGACATCGCATGTTTGCCTCTTCCAGCGATATGCATTCGCTGTGCAAAATTATACAGACATATTTTAATGAAATTGAAATATGGCTTAAAAGTATGAATTTGTCTCTGATTCTTAACATAAGTGCCGTTCTTGCTTTTCAATCGACATTTCCTGTGCGAATTGCACTGGCGTACTGACAGGCCATTATTCCACTGGTAGATTCTTTAAAGTATTTAGGTATAATATGCACGGCTAACCTTAATTGGACTTCCCACATTCAGTATCAGCAGCATTCGTTTTCGAATGCGTAGAAAAGCATTGTTATTGACCTATTGCATTGAGTTTGGATGTGTACTGCTTTCTTGTGGACGCGCTTTTAACTATAGAACGTGAGGCGTTACGTTTATGTCTCGGTCATCCAAAATTTCTAACAAATAATATACTTTACCATGAAACATACGTGCCATCCCTTCAAACTGGGTTTCGAATGCTAACAGTTCAAACGTTTCTAAACATATCCCAATCGGTCACGGTGTACACAATTGTGTGCGCGAACTCCGGAGGCGCGTCACACACCATGCGTTTCTTCAAATGGCCTGAAACTCAGTGTACACATTCGCGCAGGCTTCCTGAGTGGACAATTAGCGGTCATTTAACTTCATTGTGCTGCGTATTGCTCAACAGATTCACTTTGCTGGAGACACTAACATATTCGACGATCGTTGAACGTGCCGCGTTCAAGGATCAACGTCAAGGGTATTTTTTCCTACACTCCAAACGAATACAATAAAAAAACAAACTGTGGATATATTTCAGGCTTACTACTAATTGATTTCTTTTATACAAGTGTCGGAGCTGACTCATGGCAGAATAATTACATAGTTAGTTACATGCTCATCAACATAAACTGCTCAAACTCACGCGAAACAACACATTCCTGCATTTTCTTCCTTCGAATGTAATACTGACTGCCATGGAATTATGCCATGCGAATTTGACGCATTTGGAGACACAGTATCAAAATTCGTGACTGAAGGGGATATGTCTCCCCACACAGACTTTCCCTATATGGACTCACTTAGTGAGCCGTCCTCATTTTACAGCGAAAGCTGTTATGAGATCACAACAAGGGCCATTTTTGCGCCGTAGTTGTCCGCCGCCGCCGGTGTCCGTAACCACTATCGAGCGAAATAAGAAAAAAACTAAATAAATAAAAAACACCTATGAGAGAATGGGAATCGAACCCTGGACCTCTGCGTGGCAGCCCAGCGCCCTACCACTAAGCTACGCGGGTGCTTGAAACAGCGTTGCAAACTGACCCTATGCAGGCTTCATGTCGGGTAAGGAATCGCGTTAACATGTGTTGTCAAGTGTGTTAGTACACTAAAGTAACGATCAGGCGTCACACAATGCCAATTGCGTAACGAGTGGGTCGTTCAATGCTCCAACCCATTGCAAAAGCCTCAGGCATAATTCTTCATCGTCGTCAGCCACAGCATCGACAAAGTGCACATAATGCATTACAAGTGTGTAGCGGGTACCGCGCTTTTCCGAAGAATGACGAATAATGGCATAGTGGGCGCTTCCCCACTACACAAAAATTATGATCGTTTACGGCGTAGTGGGTACTGTGCAAGAGTGCTTGTAGTACTCGACCCAAGAGTGTTTAAAAAAAATGGCGCCACCTCCCCGAAGGGAATCGCGAGGAAATACGAATGCGTTTCTTGCGCCTAGAGATTTCGCCTTCACCGACTTCTGCCATCGCCTTGAGAGGCGCCCAGCCAGCGAACGGTCGAGAGCGAGGCGCGAGCGGACGGGAGAGTGGGGCGCAGGGAGGAGAGGGAGCGAACGGCGAGAGAAGGAGCGGTGAAGCACTGCACCTACCCTCTCCTACACTCTCTCGCACCACATGCTGCGGTTGCTAGGGGCGAGGATAAGCGCGCGCGCCCGCAGCTGTTGCTATGGGAGAGGGAGTGAGAGCGGAGAGATAACACCTGCCGGCGCGCGGACACCGCCGCGCCGGATGCGCCTGACATAGCCCGACTAGGAAATGCATTCACATTTAAAAGGCATTAGAAAGTAGCCCTTCCAGCTTTCCCTATGAGTGTGCTGCGCGTTCCGCGCAGGCCTGGCGGTTTTTTTAGGTGCGAAGCATCTCAGAGCCGAGCTGCATCTGGTGTGCGTCCTGACCACCCTTACTGCGCATGCGCCTACTCTCTCTCCCACTCTCGTCCTTTACGCAGGTGTTCGGTCGCCTTTTCTCCTCCTCCCCGCGCTGCGGCCGCGCACTCTCCTCCTTTACGCGGGCGTTTACGCAGGTGTTCGGTCGCCTTCTCTCCTCTCCTCCCCCCGCGCTGCAGCCTGAAACCCACTCCCTCCTCTCCCTCCCGCATTTCATATAAGCGCGTGCGCTAGGTCGAGGAAGTCTCGCTTGAATCGTGCAGTCGCTCCGTCGGTTCCCGCTCACTGGAAATGTCTCGAAAGCATCGCTACCCTCGCCCCCCCCTCGCCGCAGACTCGCGTTGTCTCTGTAGCGGAAGCGGTAGCTGGACGCCGACGCTTGGCTTCGACGGCCGAGTGAACGTAAACGGAAACGTGGTGTGCACCCCGAATGCTGCTTCGCATCCCTTCATGGTTCATTTTAGTGGGAGATGGTGTAATCTTTTTCAATATGAGTGGCCAAGGCTATATCGCCCTCAAATAACTTTCTTGCAAACGCTTTTGGAACCATTACAAGTAACATTTCGTGATATAATTTACCCAAACGTTCTTAATCACATAGCAGTAATAGAATCTGATGACATATTTCCAAAGAATGCTAAGCTATTGCCGATTAGACATTAAATGGGTTGTTGGAAGACCACCTTCAAAGCGCGCGGGTCAATTCAGTAATTGCTACAGATGCTTACGTTACTGTCGAGAAGGCACGAGTGGGCCTAAATACGTCATTTCAGGCAGAATTTGTGGCAGAATTTAAAGGCCGAATTTATGGCAATTATTAGTGCATTGTGCAAACTTTCAGCATATATTCCTTCCGCAGTGACAAAATCCTTCTCTGTGCGCTCCTTTAACCGTACCACACTCGTCGAGCTGCCTCGCACAACTTTATTCATATATGCCCAATCATGTACCGCACGTTCGTCTGGTTTATGTACCGAGCCACTCTGTATTAGAATTAAATGAAGTGGCAGACTCCCTAGCGGCCGCATCCCTTAAAGGACCTATCCTAAATATTCTAAGACACTCCTCTAATAAGACGATCGCACGATTGAGAAAATTTTGTATGCAAGAGGAACATAATAAACATTTTGTCTTAAACGACATGAATTGTCAGCACCTTAGGATTCCGTGTAATAGAACATGCTGTAGCACAAGGCAATTAGAAGTTACGTTAAGAAAACAGCGATGCAGAAAACCGTCAAAAAATTTTCGCGTGCAAGACCTGCATTCCTTACTTCCCCCCAATGTAACTATTGAAATCAAGGCAGAAACGATAGAGCATTTCTTCATGGAATGTCGCAGATATCAAAACATAAGGCGAAATTCCTGAAACCACCTTGTTAAAAAAGTGGCCTTGAGCTTTCCACATTGGCATTGCTCTCCCTGCGGGCGTCGGCAGTGGGGCACTGAAGGAGGGGCAGATACGATGCGGTATTTAATTATGGTAACATACTAAGTACACCTATTTAATTATTAGCATTTATTTG
>JALIZH010032035.1:0-68749 GCA_030522465.1 Rhipicephalus appendiculatus
GGCGACTCGGTCGTACGCTTCGAGCCAGCTCTCCGGGTCTTCAAGTGCTGAACCACGGAAGGTAGGCGGTTCCTTGGGTTGCCGGAGCAGGATAGGTGCAGGCGGCACAGGGGCTGTCATCGTCGCTGCGGTCGAGGTCGGGGTCTTGTTCCGCCGGGTCTTGTCAGGTAAAGGCCCGTACTCTGGCCGCAGACCTTGTTGTCTTCGGCTTGATCGCTGCTCAGGGTTGCCGTCGATGTCTTCCTCGCGACTTGGGCTCGGTTCACGGCTTGACGGGGGGCGTCCGGAACATGAAGGAACAGCACCTCCACCAGATGTCACGTGGTCGTGACGTTGACGAAGGCAGTAGGCAGTAGTCTAAGATGAAACACTTTATTTGGGCCGAACTTGTGGCCGGTAAACTGAAGGTGAGATTACAGCAATAAACGCTGAGACTGATAGCGGCGAACAGAGCGTCGGCCGTCGATGAACTCAACATCGTTGGAGCGCGCCGGCTTTTATGCATCACGCGTCGAACATTCTAGTCTTATCACTGGTCATCGCGTACGCTCTGGAATAATCTCGAGTGGTCGCGTCTTGCGCGCAATCTTAACAAAACGATCTACAATGATCGCGAAGCTTCTAGAACAATGAGGCGCGGTTTGCGCTGAGCATTGCTGACAGCCTTTGAGGGCGAAAAACCGAATAGAGCAAAGTGAAAATAAGAAACGCGCGTGGCACTATGTATATAAACCCCGACCACACGAACTGGGACGCCATTTTGCCGTTCGTAACGTTTGCCCATAATACGGCTACGCAATGCACCACCCGCTTTTCTCCTTTTTTTTCTGGTGCATGGCCGCTCATCGAGTGTAACACTGGACGTTTCCTTCCTTTCGGCTCCTTCAACCTCAGCAGGCCCTTTATCCGAACAATTTTTGTCTCGCCTCGCACACTGCCACCATCTGGCCCGACTTAATACCGGCATCTCCCAGGAAGATCGCAAGTCTCGCTACGACTCGACTCCCCGTGTCATCACCTTTTCTCCAGGAGAGGAAGTTCTTTCTGGACTCCGGTGCACGTTCCCGGCTTATGCGAAAAATTCATGAGTCGCTTTATTGGACCTTACAATGTCATTGAGAAAACATCCTCCGTTAATTAAAGTGTTTCACCCCTTAGGCGTTTCTCCGACCACCGTTGCCATGGGACAGAAATCGTGCATGTTTCTCAGTCGAAGCTGTGTACCCGGCCTAATTCTTAATATTCTCGCACAGCCAGGTGGCCGCTTCCAACGTGAGAGAGAATTAGTGTGAGCGCAGTAACTGACACTTCGTTGTCAACTGGGCGTATCATCATTTGTACAACTTCCTCATCTATATATATCATCATCAGTGTGTGTGAGCTTGAGCTCGACTCGAATAAAGCGAGCATGACGAGCCAAGCGAGCATGACCTAGCACGTCTTACGAGCATGACATCGTCATGCTCGTAAGACGTGCTAGGTCCGTTGCCTCGACAATGAAACGCCATGCGCGCCGTACACTGCGTGCGTCCCATTTCTAACCCCCGCATTCAGAAACGCTCCTTGACTTGACTTGCCAACGTCTCAAGGCAGCGCGTTTGAAACGCGTTTGTGCTGCATTGAAGGCAGTGGCAAATGAAGTTCAAGTGGCAAATGAAGTGGCAAATGAATGCAGTGGCAAATGAAGTTCGCTCATCGAGCTTCGCTCATCGGTTGTATTCGTACACGGAACAACTGCCAGTTTTTTTAACTTGTCTTCATTTTTCGTTTGTTTCTTTACTTGCAGGTCATCTTTTCAACGCGACAAGTGTAATGCATAATTCTTTTTAAATCAATACTCCAATTTTTAGCAGTCGTGTGAGGATGTCGTCACAGATTACTTTTACGTGTGCTCGTCGGGCTTCTGTAATGAAGCACACAACACATATTATGTGGCGTTAATTCATGAAGCAAGCATGATGTTACCTATATTTGCATTCTAGTATTCATTAATTACCCATGCCATGCGATGTCACACTGTGTTTCCTTCAGCATGATGTTGCTTGTGCAATGTAATAAATATCATTAATGCTTCAAAAAGATGACAGTTTCACAATGTACATTTATCTACAGAAAGTATATGCCAACTTTGCATTGTGATGAACATGATTAATTTTTTACAAAGTTCTGACTTGAAGAGATCGCATACTTATTCTTTCACATTACTTTAGCATACACAAATGAGCACACTTCCGAATGAGCAAAATGTACTTGAAATGCCAGATGATCTGTTTCAACATCGGTTGGCCCTTTCAAAAGGAACTATATGGTGGATGTGCAACAAAACAGCACAGTGCATGGAGCAGCTGTTTGTTGTAATACTGGAAGTGTAGGAAAAAACCGCCAGGCCTGCGCAGAACGCGCAACACAGCCACAGCGAAAGCTGGGGAGAGCGGCTTTTAGCCTTTTTTTATACACTCTTGAGGCAACTACTACAAGCCCACTTGCATGGTACCCACTACGCCATAAATCATCATAATTTTTGTGTAGTGGGGAAGCGCCTATGCCATTATTCGTCATTCTTCGGAAAAGCGCGGTGCCAGCAACAATCTTGTAATGAATTATGTGCACTTTGTTGATGCTGAGGCTGACGACGATGAAGAATTATGCCTCAGGCTTTTGTAATGGGTTGGAGCATTGAACGACCCACTCGTTACGCGATTCGCATTGTGTGACGCCTGGTTCTTACTTGACTGCTCTAAAACGCTTTACAACACACGTTAACGACATTGCTTACCCGATATGAAGCCTGCGTAGGGTCAGTTTGCACCGCTCTTTCAAGCAGTGGCGTTACTCAGTGGTAGAGTGCTGGGCTGCCACGCAGAAGACCCGGGTTCGATTCCCATTCTGTCATAGATGTTTTTTATTTATTTAGTTTTTTTTTTCTTATTTCGTGCGATAATGGTTACGGACACTGGCGGCGGCGGCGGCGGACAGCTACGGCGCAGAAACGACCCTTGTTGTGATATCATAACAGCTTTCGCTGTAAAAAAAGTGCTTTAATAAAGCATGGGGGCTCGCAAAGAAAAGGGGGAGACGATGAGGTTTGAACGGGCCCGTTGTGTCTGCGTCAGCTTCTCGCGTTTTAATAGGAGGCAAGGAGACAAAGGCTTAATATGCACTCCCGGTCATAGAGCAGACGACGGTCAGAGTATTTGTGATTAGAGCATGATTAGCAGAAACAAAAACAAGTGGCCAAGTGCCCGTAGCTAATGAATCAGAGCTTCAACAACAGCTCGAACATATATTCCGATGGCTCAAACCGTGAATATCGCAGCTTTTTTTTCGTTCTGCTCTCCTAAAAGTATGGTCGCTGCTATCCGCGCCCCCTTCGAATCGCTCCCGCCGCCGCGTTGTCCGCCAGACGCATGCGTCGTTGTCTGCTGACCCCAGACGCAGTGATTCATGGCAAGATTCCCATGTCTACGTCGCAGATCTGACGAAAGCGTGAACAACTATGAGGCACATTTCGCTACGCAGACATGTGCACGATAGGATGGGAATATCGATACTTTCGAGTATGACGATGTTAGCGTAATGCTTCTTGCGGCAATAAAACGCCGCCTTGTGATGGTCGCCCTTCGGTGCTATGATTACGGCAACGCTGCTGTCCACGCATCCGATGACGCCGGCAGCCGAGGAAACGTTCTTGAAGGCGCCCTTCTCATTTGGCATCCACGGGAAGTGAACCCACTTGCGGACCCTGGCGCGCACGATTACCTCCGCCATAACATCACGCACAGTCTGCTCACCGCGGGTTGCATGGTGACAACAGTCTCCCCGCTTTCCGAAGAGGCTTGAAAGCTGCCAGTCGCGAAAAACAGAATGCCGCACCGGCCGCACATCACCCACAAGCTCCACAGACAGCGACGTCGGTCGCGCGTCTTCCTCGGCCACTTCCTTGCACAACCGCCGCACCTTTCTTTCTCCGGGCGATACGGACGAGGTGACGCCGAACCCTTTCACTAGCTGGCAAACCGAGCGCGTCGTCGAGTTCTTTTCTCCCACGGTGCTGCGGAGCGATCGCCGCCAAGAACACGAAAGCCTCTGGAAAATACGCCGCCGCCGCCGCCATTTTTCCTACACGCTGGCTATTCCGCGCATCGGCGGGACCGATTCCGTTCATTTTTGCATAATGGGCGCGGACTCGTCATTTTGGCGTCACCACACTTTGGGCTTCCGGCACTGGCACTTGATTGACGGTTTGAACGACCAATCAGGGAGCGCTAATGGCGGCCAAAACGGAATACGGAAGAGCGGTTAGTTATACTGCCGCTGGACGGACCGCGCCCCGCAATATACTGCGCACCGCAAATTATAAATATCAAGGATTGTCGATTCCTTGCGGCGTTTTCGCATCGTTATCTGCGTCAATTCTGGGATACTACTTGCGGTTGAGGCGGCATGACGACAAGGGCATCGCTGCCTTCTTTCCAACCGTGTTAGTCTGTTCTGCAAAACATTAGTTCTTGCTTAGTAACCTCCCCGAGTCTTGTTGCTACTAGCTTCGTAATAGAAGGACCCGTAATAGACACATCAGAAACACGCAACAGCGTGTTAATAACCGGACGCCGTAGTGGAAGGCTCCGGAAATTTTGACCACCGGGGCTCATTGACGTGCACCTAAAGATAAGCACACGGGCCTCGGGCATTTTCACCTCCATCAGACAGATACTATTTTAAGCTCTACACGACTCCGCAGTCTTATTTGCGCATTATATTAGGATGTTTGCGATTATTTGTGCACCAATCAATAAATGAATCTGGCTGTTTGGTAGCGAGTATTCTTACGTTTTGATCAGCTGTCTTCATTTGTTGGCGCAAACACCTGTTTTGTTTGGCGCAGAGGGAGTTTCCAACGCTAAGAAAGGGTTGGCTGTGCGTGCTGAATGCAGAATAAATAGAATTAAATATAAGGAAAACATTCTGCTTATTTTATATAGAAAACAAACGAATCGAAAGAAGCGATTTGTAGTATTAGCGTCAGCATCGCGTGAATCCACGCGAACTGCAGCTTGTAGCCGGCGTGGCATTGACTCGTAGAGCGCTTCTGCGAAGTTCTCACCAATGCGCTTCCACTCTCGCGTTATGGCGAGCCAGAGCTCGTCAGCACTGGCAACTCCCTCATTCATGTGGGACAATCTTTCCTTCATTGCACCCCGCACGTTCTCCATCACATTGAAGTCTGCACATTTCCGAGGCCAGTCAAGAACACAAACAGCATGTTCTTGAAGCAGATTTTCCACTGCTCTGGCAGTGTGCACCAGGCTCAAGTGGAAGCGTTGGGATTTGTGTCGATCCGTCAGGTGTGGCTTTTGCGCCGCGACAAATCAACGAAGACCAGCTTCTCGCATGCGCCTTTGGACTGTCAACTCACCGGTTTGCATTTTCAGTGCTGTCTTAATCTGGCCTGCGCTTTCAAAATGATCGGCGACTGCTGCAGCAACCATGAGAATGTCGCATTCTTCCGATGTGAACCTGCGTCTTTCGGATCATCGTGCATCTGATAGTCGGCCGTCTCAACCCTGTATGCGTGGATAACGCGGTTGACCACGCTTATAGACTGCCTTATAAGGTGGCTGTGATGTTTAGGATGGTTCGGGCACTTCTACTGTTGTGCAGCGGCGCAGAAAACAGACAGGGAGTCGTTTTCCAACATTTATATACAAGCTAAAAAAATGAAAAGAAGTCGGAGGTGTGGTTGCCGTCGGAACGTCCACCACAGCACGCGAGGAGAAAGAACGGGTGGTTGTGCCGTGATCTCAAGCTCACGGCTTTCGAGAAGCGGTAGCGGCGCCTAGGAGATGCCTGGACCAGCGCGGCCTCGGACGTCTCGATCCCCACCCAGGCGTGGCTGTTCCACTTGCGGGTTCCGTCCAGCACAGCACCGTGTGCGCCGTGCTGGAATGCTGCTCGACACAGCTGCGGTGCGGCAGCTCAACCACCGGTGGTCCTCGCCTCGGCCAGGGCTCCACCAGGCACAGCTCGTGTGCAGAAGCTCATGGGCCAGCGGCCCCACGTCCAAGCCTGACGCGTCACCCGGTACGGCTCGGCACCCCTCGGCGATCCTGGATTCAGCCAGTGGCTCCAACCCTGGCACCTGGATCCTCGGAACCTCGGCCACCCTGGACCTCGCCCGGCTCCGTGGGCCTCCGTGCTCATACGCGTCTCGCCCGGCAGAACGTCTCGCTCGTCCTGGAGCCCGGGACTGCACTGCGCCTGGGCCGAACACTGCGAGCGCGCCTTGTTCCATCGTGCCACCGTGCTCTTCTTCTTCGTCTGTCCGTGCTCGGTGGTCCGCGCCGACGCTTTCGCGGTATTTACACGTGACAGTGGCATATATGGCCCTGATATTTGTCTTGTAACCAGAGCTGAATTATATTTCTCCGCCCATCGATGGGCCCTATGTTCGGTATATTGACTCGATAGGAAAAAGGCAAACTTCGTGTCACTGGCATGGTTCAAATATATTCGTACCTCTTTATCAATCTGGAGACCGTTAACCTCACGGTTGGAAATAGACAAAACCACCGTCCTTTGCGAGCGCTAGTCGCCGTCATCTACCTTAAGTAATCTTATCTATTGATAAGTAGGGTGCAAAGCAGCAAAATAAGAGAGCTACCAAGCACACAACCACACACGCACGATGGCTCCAGCTCCAACGCGCGTGCTTGTGCACACATGGCTTCTCACAGACTGTCACGACTCGGGGCAGAAGCGCACGCTCCTCCCAAGACGTGGCACGGGATTGGGCCTCTGGTGTATGGTTTGTGCCAAACGCGGGTATGAAGGAGTCAAGATCCTTTCCCAAACAAAGAACAAAAAGCTTTAATAATGCGTTTAAACAAAGATAAAGATATTTCCAAACAAAGAAACAAAACATGACTGATCGCTCTGTAATAGGAATCGGTATAACACGAAAGGGAAACGTGTGTTCACAGAGGTTTTTGGGCGTTTATTCTGCATTGTTTCGCCACAAGGCCGAAGGAATGAAGGCTAGAGCAACAAATTGTAATGGCACGCGAAGAACGGGAATCATCTGGAAACTTGCTGCGCGCACCTCAAGCAGAAAGGACGCATAAAAGGAGCATACACAGGACGACAACGGGCTATCACAGCTCGACAACTACAGCGCGATGATCTAACACAAAGGAAGACGCACGAAACGACTGCACAGGTATACACAGGACAAGCGCGAACAACTGTCACAATTTTCACTTCATGTGTGAGCAGCGCGCTCCCTTAGTAAACGCGGTTGCTGCGGGCGCGTTCATTAAGGGAGCCCGCTCGTGAACGTCGCCCGCAAAGAAAGGGCTGCTTCTTTGCTGGAGACACAGGTACAACTACCCAACGAAAATGTAACCATCTTCACGGAAGAGATGACCCGACTGTTTCGCCAGGCCGACGCTGCCATGACCGAAGACAAGAAAGTTCGCTTTCTTATGCGAGGAGTCAAGCAGGAGCTCTTCGCCGGGCTGATGCGGGATCCACCCAAGACCATCCAGGAATTCCTGTCGGAGGCGACGACGATCGAGAAGACGCTGGAAATGCGCACCAGAAAGTAGGATCGCCGCTCAGTTCAAGACAGCGCGGCTGTTCATGCCCTCGACTCCAACGAATTGCGTGAAATGATCCGAGCCATTGTGAGAGAAGAGCTGCGAAAGCTCGCACCTTCTCCGCAACCTGTAGTCACGTCGATTGAGGACGTTGTACGAGAAGAAATTCAACATTCACTAAGTGTTCCTCAGCCAGCCCCACGGCAGCCACAAGCCATGACCTACGCTGCTGCTGCCCGCCGTCACGTCCCCCCCTCCGCGCCCACGCCAAGATGTCGTCCCGCAGCACTTCCGTCGCCAGACGCTGCCGCCACCACCACCGCCACCGACGCCCTACCGTCCTCCCGTCGGCCAGCGCTACACACCTAGGAACACCGACGGTTGCTGCGCCCCTGACAACCGCCCGCTATGCTACCATTGCGAGGAGGCCGGCCACGCGTACCGCCGCTGAAAGTAGCGACAGATGGGGCTACGTGGTTTCGCCGTCAACGCGCCGCGTCCGCAGCCGGGTGAACGACCGCGCGACATTACCGACTACACTACCGGAGCACAGTGGCAAGAACAATGACCACCCCATTCGCATCGCCCGGCCGCTACATGTCGCCGCACCGCCGGCAGTACACTGGCCCAACCCGGGGCCGGTCGCCTAGCCCCTATCCGGAAAACTAAGGGCAGTAACCGATGGAGGTGCGGTTGCTGCACGACGAAATGCCGAACATCCTCCGCCGCCGTCGACGACGTTGCGATGAAACTTGAAGAACACTCCGCATGCCGAATACAGCCCTGCCGACAAAACGTCGCAGACCGACGAAGACGTGAGGACGCAACATGGAAGCAGCGCAACAAATCGACGCAACCGTGACCCCGACGCCACGACCTAACTGCAACGCGAGACAACGAACGAGCGACCTCGATGTTTTTATCGACGGCCATAGCGTGACAGCTCTCATCGACACCGGAGCGGACTATTCTGTCATCAGTGGACCCCAAGTAAAAAACCCACCAGAGTGGGTTTGGTGTGTTGTGGTGTTAACACCAGAACATACTGGTGTGTTCTGGTGGATACACCAGCCTGGTGTTCTGTGTTCTGGTGGGAACACCAGCCTGGTGTGGTGTGTTCTGGTGGGGTGTCAGTCTGGTGGGATGTGTTCTGGTGGGGTGTCACAGTCTGGTGGGATGTGTTCTGGTGGAAATGCACCCGGGTTAGTTTGTTCTGGTGGGAAGACCGGCCACCTGGTGTGTTGTGTACTTCCGGGAACACCAGCCTGGTGTGTTGCCCAAGCCGAAACCACACGAGGTTGGTACTAAAGTGGAGCAAAAGTGACTCGCTCAAAAAATAAGTTTAGTTTTAGGCTTACTTGGACTTAGAATCGCCAAAATTTTTTCAACCAAATGCACTCTGATTCACACTCAAAATTTTTCTTCAACCGTACTCACTCACCAAAGTATTACTCACACTCTACACCCTGCTCAATTTGAATAAGAGTGAAGACACATGAGTGAGTTTGCCAACCTATGTAATGTCCCTCTGGCATGCAGTGTCTTTAGCACATAAAACGCATTCTCGTTAGCACAACACGTACAGCTAGCCCAGGCAGGTGATTGCCAGAGCATTAAGAACACAACACAGCCCTACAATTAACTGTGAACACGAAATCATGCACATCGTGGAACTGTTACCAACAAAAGGCACAGAAAATGGAGCTAAACAGTGGTATTAGACCAACAAAACGTTTTTCTACTGCAATTAATATGTACAAGATGTTATATGAACCGTCATACGCAAATGTTCATGCTTGCCCAACTAATACTTAAAAGTAATGAAATAAAAAAAATTAACTGAACATGCTGCAAACTAGGCACCTGAATTCTGCATTGTCTTTTGTGAATAAATATTGAAAAATCAATTTGAAACATCCTTTAATACCAAGCTGCTGTGCACGTTTGGTGAATAGCAAACACACATGTAAATCTGCGAGAGGGGCAGGAGGTGTTGCTATCTGCAAAAAAGATCGAAACATATGTTCCATAGACACCATGGAATCACAAAAGAGTAATGCCACTGACTATGCGGTTAACTGTATGTCGTGCAGACAAACTATGGAGTTATGATATCCACAACCCCCCCCCCCATGTCATAATTGGTGCACAGATTAAATTAGGTAAGTCTTAGGAAGGCATACGTGCAGGGCAGAAAATACGTGTATTCGATGGGTTTTGAGTACCTTGTAGATTCCCATTGGTAGCAGATGCATCCATTAATCTATCTAGAAATAAATATATGTAGGTATGTTTGTATTGTACCATCCACCAAGGGATAACTACATGCAGATCTACTACATGCACACACATTCATTCATGCACACACAAAGAAAGCAGTGTCACATTTGCATTTATTGAACACAGCACAGAGAAATTTTCACACTTACAAACATGGTGAACTGTTGTAGGCATACATGCATAAATATGAATACAAAATAAAAAAAAGAATGCAAAATAAACAGAGCCATACATTTGAAAATTTCAAGATCCCGGAACATTGCGACATAAAAGTGCTCAATTACACCTAACACATAGGAACATTGGAAATGAAAAGCACATTTCAAACGGAAAGCCAAAAGCCAGCCTAAATGAACCTATTAAAAATTACAAGATATTGTACGGCGGCCTCTCAACTTTTATAAGGTTGGAGACCAAAGGAAAAAGGGTGCAACAAGCCAGCTGGCAGTACCAGACATCACTTCTGGCAACCAAGTACAGAAAAATAAATTCACTGACAGGCACAAGTCAAAAACAGCCAGACACTTTTCTATGAGGCACTAAGCAAATAGCATCATAAGAGTGTTTCACATGTTTGTTGTTAGGGGATCATTGCAAGAGATTACAACTGTAGTTTGTTTTTTGCGTATTTTCCCCTACATAATTTTTCTGCAAAGTACACAAACTATAAATGTCACAGAACAAGGCAGTTAGGCAAGCAAAAGGAACCTTAAATGAAAGATTTGTGCAATATTCCTTTACTATCACAAGATATTCTCTCCCAAGTGATAAATAATTACTTGGCGCACGAGGAATACGAGTAATATTACTAAAGCAAAAACACACTGCCGCATGCCTAGGCATCGACAGAGTGAGATTAATAACGAGTCCAAGGAGAGGTGCACAGTTTAAACTTTTGGAAAAACAAGCCTTGTAGCAGAGAAACACCTGACACACAGGTCTGGCTCTGCTTGGTGCAGTTTCCCAAAATTATTGCCTGCTGCTATTTCGCATACGATGGCAGAGTTACAAGGCATTTAAGTGACTGCGTCGCTCTGCACAACTATGCATTCTGTTACCTGTCAATACACCTTTTGCTAAGGATACTAACTTCAATATCTCTCCATTGCCTCCATCAAATGGAAATGTTGGAGTGGCCTCCAGTGGCCCAGTCGTCCTAAAAGCTGATGGACATTGAAGGTCAGGGCGGCTGCACAATACAGTATGGAAACCTCTTGAACAAATCTCCAACAATCTCTCAGCAATAAATGTCTCAGACTCCTCGACAGTTTTCTTCAGCAGCACGAAGACACTTTCAGAAAGAAACATGAAATGCATTATGTATCTTGATGGCAGAATGTGATCAAGACATAAGACATCTGTAATACAGAATTTCGATTCCATTGCCATCCAAATACCCTTTCCGAAAGCAGCTTGGCAGCCTTCAAAAAGAAATTGGTGGGCAAACCTTGATGTATTCATTGAGCTCTGCAGTTCTGTTCCCAATGTACGTCATGCCAGTGAAGGTCAGCGAGAGGTTTGTGATCTGCTGCACGACTCCCTCAATAAGGTATTGCATAAGAATCTGGGCGAGAGAGGTCTTCTGTATGATTTTGCAGTTCCTCCTAGCAGCAAGAGACATTGTAGACTGCACCACATGGTGGCACCTCTCAACCATAGCGGCTCCGACAAAACTTGCTCATCTTCCACAATAGTTCCTTTCTGAAGAGACACCACGAACAGCCTTAGTATTGATTGAACTGTTTTGCATTCAGCAGAGCAGCTCGTGCAGGCAAGTCGACAAAGCAGCCCGCAATTTTGAAAGCAGAGTGAACAACTTGCTGCGCAAATGACCATGTTATCTTCCCCAGACCTTGGAATTTGTCAACAAAGACCTTTGAGAAAAGGTGAGCAGGTGGATGTTCTTTGCCGACCCAAACTGCTTCAATCAGGATGGTCCTCTAACGAAGAGGCACAGGCAACTTGTTCAGCGAGACTTGGATCAGCCATACGGAGCCTTTGCTGGATTTGAAGACTGGCGAGCCATCAGTGTTCAGAGTTAAAGTCAAGGCACTCCACCTCATCATGAGCGCATCTTCTTGTACAGCGCACCATCTGTTATATCTATGAATTGATCCGAGGAGGTCGAGTTCATATGCTGCTGCAACTGTATCTCGAGGTCCATCAAGATAATGAAACTCCCTTTCTTCAGCAGTTCAGAAAGAGGAAACGTGGGAGCGAATGCGTCAGAGCTGTTCAAAGAGACCATGCGTTTCAATCAAAAAATTGCACACTTAGCAATACGCATCGACCTAAACTATTTTAGATTTCTGCTAATCCCGGTTTTTGAAACCGATACTTAGTAGACTGAAAAACTTTTTGGCCAAATATTGCATTGAGAAACTTCAACAAGCCGTCTACTTGGGTCCATGGTAGTCCAGCTGTTGCAACGAAAGTCAGTACCAGCAGCATGGCTTGAAACTGTGTTGTAAAGATGCCAGGATGATGTACTGATGAGTTTGCTGCGTGGAACCTTGAGAGATCAACATCTCGATCATTAACTTCACTGTCTTCTGGGTCTGGCCTTTCTTCTGGAGTTTCTGCAGCACACTCTGAGCTGTCGGGAAACTGGCTGTCCATCTCTGAATTGTCGTCCTGTGCACTTGTCCCGTTTTCCAGACAATTATCAGCACTTTCGAAATGTTAGGAAGCTCGCCATCTGTTACGAGGGAGCTACCCTGCGAACTTGGCTCATCTTCCTGCATGAAACTGAAATCAAATGGCACACCTGAGGTTGGCCCACTTGAGAAAAAAAGAGGCAGTGTCCCATTTCCACTTATTCACATCAGCCCAGAACAAATTTTAACAGCCAGGCTGTTCTTAGCCGAGGTTTTCATATCCAAGGTCGGCACAGAGGAGATCACAGGGCCTCGCAGTGTGGCGAGAGTGAGGCTTCGTAAAGAAGGGAGGACAGCATTGTGCTGCGAGGGGCGGATGATGTCGAGGGGTAAACCTTCGAGTAGAGGTGAACTGTCGGAAAACACGCCAAGATGGGGGTGATGGCGAGGCATGTGGAGTGTAAAATGGTGTGTCAGTGATCAGGAGCTTGCGCTTTCAGAATGGTGAACATTTCTCTTTCTGCGATGAAGCAGCCACCCGACGCAAGCGTCACCGAGAAGGGACATGTATGTCCTCGCAGAGCCAACTGCAACATTCATGTAGAGAGGCCGATGCTAAGTGCAGGAAGACTAATGGCCCCAGATATCGCAGTGGATCGCAGCATCTCAGGATCGCAGTTCAAGGCTACCCGAAACTGGATTCAGAAGTTTGTGAATAGAGCTGGATTCTGACTTAGAAGACTGATTTCTATCGTGCAAAAGCTTCCCCATGACTACGAATAAACGCTGCTGTCTTTTCAGCACTATGTCAACGGATAGAGAAACTTCCTTCTCGGCCAGATCGGGAACGCGGATGAGATCCAGAAATTTTTTTACATGCCACCGGCGCAAACAGTACACCCGAGGGGTGATTGCCATGTGCTCATACACACTGCAGGGTGCGAAGTAGTGCGGGAAAGGTGGAAATTCGAGTAAAGTATCTGGTGGGATCTTTCACTTTATATTGATGTGCAAACTTTTTTCTTGGTTTCCTCAACTCCCCCCCTCGTCTAATAATCGTGACCACCTTATATTCAAATAAATATGGTATATTGCTTGATGAATGACGGGCATAAGCTTCACCGAAGGAGCTGGCCAGATTACAGTACACACATGAACTGCTGTTGGCATACATGTATATACATGAATGTCCAATAAAGAACAATGAAAAATAATCAGTGTAACTGGGCTACAAGTTTGAAAATTTGAACAATTCAGAACATTGTGCCATAAAAGTGGTTGACTATGACTGCTACAAAATTTTGAGATTATGCAATACTCAATGGCGAGCTTTGGAAACTGAAAGCACATATTGCCACGCGCGTTTCTTATTTTCGCGTTTGCTGTATTCGGTTTCCGCCCGCAAAGACTGTCAGTAACGCTCGGCGCAGACCACGCCTTAGCATTCGAGAAGCTTCGCGATTATTGTCGATCGTTTTGTTAAGATTGCGCGCAAGACGCGACCACTCGAGATTATTCCAGAGCTTGCGCGATGACCAGTGATAAGGCTAGAATGTTCGACGCGTGATGCATAAAAGCCGGCGCGCTCCAACGATGTTCAGATTATCGACGGCCGACGCTCTGTTCGCCGCTATCACTGCCAGTGTGTAGTGCTGTAGTCTGACCTTCAGTTTTCCGGCCACAAGTTCGGCCTAATAAAGAGTTTCTTCTTTGACACGCCGACTCTTGCCTTCGTCGACGTCACGACCACGTGACATCTGGTGGAGGTGCTGCTTCGTCCATGCTCCGGACGCCCCCGCGAGGTACTGACCCAAGCCCGACCCGCGAAGAAGACGACACAAAGGACAACCCGGAAAGTCGAAGCAGCCGCAGGCAGAGGGGCCTCGAGCCAGAGTACGGGCTTCTTGCCGAACACACCAGGCACTCCAAGCCAGCGACGTCAAACGCAGGCACGATGACAACCCCTGCGCCGCCTACACCGATCGTGATCCGGCAGCCTAAAGAACCACCAAAATTCCGCGGATCATCAGTTGAAGATCCAGAAAGCTGGCTGGAAGCATACGACCGCGTGGCCACTTTCAACCACTGGGACAACGACGACAAGCTAAGACACGCCTATTTCGCTTTGGGGGACGCCGCTCGGACCTGGTTCGAGAACCAAGAGCGAAGCCTGACCACGTGGGACATTTTTCGCACCAGGTTCCTTGCCACGTTCACAAGCGTCGTCCGCAAGGAGAGGGCAGAAGCTATGCTGGAAACACGTGTTCAGCTGCCAAATGAGAACGTGGCGCTCTTCACGGAAGAGATGCTGAGACTGTTCCACCACGCAGACCCCGAAATGCTCGAAGAGAAGAAGGTTCGCCTCCTGATGCGAGGAGTCAAGCAGGAGCTCTTCGCGGGACTGATGCGGAACCCACCGACGAGTGTCGAGGATTTCGTCTCGGAAGCGACGACTATTGAGAAGACCCTGGAGATGCGCAACCGGCAGTACAATCGCCGTTCGACTCCACATTTCGCCGACATCCAAGGGCTCTGCTCCGCCGACCTGCGCGAAACGATCCGAGTGATCGTGAGAGAGGAAATGCGGAAGCTGTTACCCTCGCCACAACCTCAAGTGGACTCGATCACCGACATCGTTCGGGATGAGGTCCAGCAGGCGTTGGGAGTTCCCGAACCACCGCAGCCACATCCGGAGGCTATGACCTACGCTGCTGCAGTCCGCCGTTCCGTTCCCGCTCCGCGACATCAAGTCACCTCGTCGCCGCAGTTCCATCGCCAGGCGCCGCCGCTGCCGCCACCACCGACGCGCTACCGTCCTCCTGTCGGCCAGCGCTACGCGCCGAGAAAAACCGACGTCTGGCGCGCTCCTGACAACCGCCCGCTCTGCTACCATTGCGGGGAGGCCGGCCACACCTACCGCCGCTGCCAGTACCGACAGATGGGGCTGCGCGGTTTCGCCGTCAACGCGCCGTGTCCGCAGCGGGGTGAACGACCTCGCGACATCGCCGACTACCTCACAGGAGCGCAGTGGACACCCCGACGACCTTCCCGTTCGCCGTCGCCAGGCCGCTACACCTCACCTCATCGCAGGCAGTACACCAGTCCGGCTCGGGGCCGATCTCCGAGCCCTTACCCGGAAAACTAAGGGCAGCAACCGATGGAGGTGCGGTTGCTGTACGTCGAACTACCGAAGATCCTCCGCCGACGACGACGACGCGACGAAACCTGCTGAATACGACGCGAAGCAGACAGAGCCCTGCCGACGAAACCTCGCGGACCGAGCTAGACCTGACGACGCAACATGATGGAAGCAGTGCAACAAATCGACGCAACCGTGATCCGACGCCGCGAGCTAACCGCAACGCAAGGCGACGGACTAGCGACCTCGACGTTCTCATCGACGGTCACAACGTCGCCGCTCTCGTCGACACTGGGGCCGACTATTCCGTCGTCAGTGGGTCATTCGCCACCAAGCTGAAGAAAGTAAAGACCGCTTGGAGTGGACCCGAAATCCGGACAGCTGGCGGCCACCAGATAACGCCGATTGGAGTCTGCACGGCGAGAGTCTCCATCAATAACCGGACTTATCCTGCGAGCTTTGTAATCCTACAAAACTGCTCCAGGGATGTGATACTTGGAATGGACTTCCTAAGTGACCACGGCGCCGTCATCGACCTGAGGTCTGAGTCGATAACACTAACCTCAGACGAAGCGCTCCCGCCCCACGCAACGCCAGGGAACCATGCATTCAATGTGATGGAAGAACAGGTGACCGTTCCGCCGCGCTCCAGCGTCATTATTTCCGTCAGCACCGCAAAACCTGCGAACCATGAATGCGTCATCGAGGGCGATCAGCACCTACTCCTGAACCGTCAAATTTGCGTCGCAAGAGGCATCGCCGAATTGCGTGATGGCAAAGCAAAGGTACTGCTCACAAACTTCAGCCACGAATATAGGCACCTTAACATTGGTACGACGGTCGCCTACATCGAGAAATTCGTGGACACCAGCAATGCTTTCGCCCTCTCCGATGCTACCGAACCTGCTTCGACGAATCAAGGTCCCGGAATAGATTTCGACGTCAACCCGAGGCTCCCGAAGCACAAGCAAGACCAGCTCAAAAGTCTGCTCCTGCAATTTAAGGACTGCTTCTCGTCATCGTCAAGAATTCGACAGAGCCCAGTCGCGAAACATCGTATCATAACAGAAGAAAGTGCCCGACCAATCCGTCAGAGCCCGTATCGAGTTTCTACGCGAGAACGAGAAGCCGTAAAGAAACAAGTCGACTTGTTGTTTATTGTTGCATGCATTTTTTCCCCGTGTTCCGTTTTAAGCATCGGGACGATGCTTTTTCAGAGGGGGGGCATTGCCACGCGCGTTTCTTATTTTCGCGTTTGCTGTATTCGGTTTCCGCCCGCAAAGACTGTCAGTAACGCTCGGCGCAGACCACGCCTTAGCATTCGAGAAGCTTCGCGATTATTGTCGATCGTTTTGTTAAGATTGCGCGCAAGACGCGACCACTCGAGATTATTCCAGAGCTTGCGCGAAGACCAGTGATAAGGCTAGAATGTTCGACGCGTGATGCATAAAGCCGGCGCACTCCAACGATGTTCAAGATTATCGACGGCCGACGCTCTGTTCGCCGCTATCACTGCCAGTGTGTAGTGCTGTAGTCTGACCTTCAGTTTTCCGGCCACAAGTTCGGCCTAATAAAGAGTTTCTTCTTTGACACGCCGACTCTTGCCTTCGTCGACGTCACGACCACGTGACACTATTATTCTTCGGCGGTCCAATATGCGCTTCTAAAGGTGAATGTTGGGAGGAATTCGAATAAGTAACGAATTACTAGTGCAGCTAGGCCCCGCAAAGCACGGAAAGCGTGAGGACTGCCGCTGTTGAACGCGCCAGTACGACACAGCCGTACCCCGACAGGAATCTCAACCTGTCTGCTGGACAGTGCGTGTGGCAGACGGCTGTTCTCAGTGTACTGCACGCTTTTAATAAGCCACAGTTTAAGCGCAACGCTCCGACCTTTGCTGCCACATTCTTGCTTGTGCAGCGCTTTGAAGTAGGCCTAGGAAGCGCGTCGCTCGCAGAAACGAAAGCAGCTCGCCCTGGCAGTGCTGACCCAAAGAGATACTCACCGCACTTGCTGGGACATGTGCAGGGACCTGATATGAAGCGCGTTTTAACTGTCAATGGAGAGCAGGCGCGCACAGTATAGCAGTGCTCCAACAGCGACGGCATGAGCAGGTTATACGCCTCGCGTAACTAAAGCATCGGCTACATGCGGCACTAAATAAGGTGCTTTAATGGCTTACTAAATTTGAGCGTTGGTCTAGTGGGTGCATAATCACAACGCTAGAAACGAGGACCACATCGAGAGACACACACAGCGCTGCGTGTAGCTCTCAATGTCATTCTCGTTCCTGGCGCTGTGAAACATCGAGGTTCAATGGTACACATGTTTTGGCTCAAAGCAGATCGCGACACAAGTGTTTGCAAAACTGGGAATATGTACCAAAGAGAACACATCAGTATTTGAAAAAAATTGAAACAGGGTCGAGTGACCTGCATTACTGGAAAAAAGCTTGGGTACTGTTGCTCGCGGATTACTCACTTTTTGTGTGCAGTCGATGCGGTAGAACACTGCTTCGTTTTCACTCCACTCGTTCTTGGAGGGCCTTGGCCAGGGCTGCGCTCTTTTTGAGAAGCCCCAATTTTTTGGGTCGTCGCTGCGGCATGCCTGCAATGAAGTAATGCAGAAATCCCCTATCGATCAAACACAAAGGTAAAACACAGAGTAAGCAAACCAACTGTCGCAACACTGAAAGACGGAGGCAAGGCCATATTTGTGGGAGTGTTTCTTAGCTCACCTGGTGATATATATAGCATTTCGTTTTGATTTTTGAATGTGAGCTGTTCATGTTGCGCTGAGTATCCAGGAGAAATACCCATCGAATTGTTTGGTATTTTTGTAGCTTCTGCGCATAGACTGAGAGCTTAGTTTCGTAATGTACTAAACACAGATCTAAAAAAGTAAAGAAAGTGTTCAGCGGGCTATTAAATGGGCCCTTAATGAGCTTAGAGTGCGAATGTAGTGTGTGTTAGGCGCAGGCCCAGCGTTTTTTTTTTTTTTGTTAAACGTTCGGGTACCTCCACCAAATGTTGGTTGAGCTTCATTTCCCTTCAATAGTCCCGTTCAATCAATGGTGTCTGTCAGGTACACATCGACACCACGGACCCGACGATACTCGGTACAAGTGAGCGGTTGTCTGCCCATCTTAGCTTAGTAGTTGTGTAGAAAAAAAAAAGGCGGCATGTATGCACCGCTTCTGTACTTGTAAGAATACGCTATTTGGTAAAATTAAATTATCGCATTAATTATTGTATTAGAGATGAATTTTCACGAACATCGAAGACTCCGAAAATATGTCCGATGGAGAACAGCAACTATTTGGAAAAACGTTAATCTGACTAGAATAACGAGCAGCACGAAAGCTCCGACAACATTTGAACACGAGTGATGGCAACGGATGACTCACTTTTTGCCTTGAGTAAGTGTTACCCGTCTTTCGACGCCGCTTGTGTCAGGTGAGCCTTGGGCAGATGTGGTGGACGCTTGTTGACGGATGCGTTTCTTGGCCTTGGCCATGGCTGGCTGCCTGTGACAAATACAGAGGTCGACTATCATTGTGCATTGACATGCTTAGCATCACCGTGTGAAAAATCAAAAGCAAAGGTAAGAGTGCCAGGGGAGGAAGGAAGTTAGGGGGGAGACGTTGCCAGCACTTCTTCGCAAATTGCGATTTAGTTTTCAGGGACGCCGCAAGCACAGGACCGGGTTTATTGGCAAAAAATGAGAGAGCAATTTGGCCTGCAGTGGGCGTATACAGGCTGATGATGATAATAATGACCCAATGCTACGGAAACACGTACCTAATTTCACCAAGTAAGCTAAGGAACGCATAGGGCACATTGCTTGTGCGTTTAACTGTAGAATAGTAATGTGACACAAACGGAAAGGAATTAAAGTCGGCGAAAAATAAATTTGCCGCAGGTGTAGGTTAATTGTAGTTATTGTGGTAAAATTACTCAGCCGTCAGTTTTCTTTGTGTGGTAGAGTACAGTTCTGTAAAAACTTCAAGAATTCGCAAAACGTGCGCGATAGGAAGCAGCAATAGTTAGAAACTGAATCTGAGTTGACTAAAAAGAACGAGAAAATTCCTAAAATTTCCCCAACACACCACTCACTTTTCGTCTAGAGTCGATGCGACAAGACTTTGCTCCCTATCCACACCACCTGCTCCTGGACATCCCTGGACACAGGTAGACAGCTTTGGACGGGTACGTTTCTGGCCTTTGCCCATGGTCTGTAATAAAATAGAACAGAAGTCGCGTATATTAGCTCAAAATTAGTAAGCTACAACGAAAAAATAAAAAAAAAGTTTTATTGCAGAACTCCGTCAGCATTGTCTTCTCTACTTGAGGACTTCAGCAACTGGCCACAGAAGCAAAACCTGTCGAAGTGCGGCACGCCATTCGCCTGAGTTGTGCAGCGGCTGCCTTCCACATCAAATCAGGAATACGACACAAGTTACCAAGAGGTGTGAGGAAAACTGTTTCTGCAGGAGCAGAATCGCGTGACGGATGGAAATTTACGATTTTACTGACACGCATAGTGACCATAATGTAACGGAGAATTGGTAGCAGCTAAGCATTATAAGCAGGATAGTGAAGGAGTATCCCATCTTCATGTGCTGCGCTGTGCTGCATCACACAATGTACAAGATAACGTAGCCGCTATTGCAGCAGCTCGAGAAACATCGCGGCTTTCTGAAACTCTACATTAGTCGCAGTTGCCAAATTTGCTCTTTTGAGACACGGGGGGTCACCTATTGAATCATCTACAGCGAAAAGTTTCACTGCTCCCGTTAATAGGGAGGCAATGGCCGGGCACATTTCAAGGGCTGACGTATGGGCCCACCGAAGTGCGCCACGAAATCACAGACAATTTAAATGTAGGTCCTTTGAGTGCACCAGCGAAGGCCAGCTGTGGTCCAAAGACCGAGTTAGGGCCAACAGTTCACAATACAAACAAAATGTATTGTCAGGTAAGGCAGTACAACCATCACACAAACTTGCACAATCGGCTGGTATCAATTACATTCACAACATCACTGAGACGGTGTTTAAAACAACGGGAACAAAGTTACCGCGCTACAAGCGCAATCTCATTCATTAGGAACTATCCAAGAATACTTAAAGGCCTTGAATATTCACCAAACGTGTGCAACCCACAATTCTTCGAACGTTTCTCGAATATTTCTCTTCCAGGAAACACTCAAACGAACTCCAGCGCTGATCGTCGTTCCGGCGACACTCTTCAAAACAGAGGTCCCACGGCGTCATCACTCGATTCTTCAAGATCGACTGAGCGCAGTACACGACTCACTCGAACAACATAAGTTCTTCATTGACTTACTTCACCACCCCTTCCTACCCTCCGTCACCTCTCGTTTGGATCTTTCCCGGCTACACGAACATTCCAAGCAATTGTTCGGCGCGTAGCCCGTACCACAGCGGTAGCTAGGAGAAAGGGATTCGTCTCGCCGGTTCGTCTGCGGAAACGGTCGGCCCCACTTTGATTTCTCGAATTCTCGAGATCTGCGCGGGCGTTAGGATGTCGTGACGGCGTCCTCTGTGGGGAGGGTAACGGCACGCCGTGGGCACCTTTTGATACTTGTTTTTCTTTTTTTTCGTTGGGCGCGTCCGTTGACGGGCACGGTCGACGCGGTGATTTGATGCTGTCGTCTGGGAGCCGCGGCGCACGCCTGATTTGGCGCTCGTTTGTCAAAAAAAGAAGTGCTCTATTACTAATAATACACTTCCCGACGCTGGAGATCACACGTGTTACTTCACAGTAGCGTCTCTTCTCGCGTTCGAGCTGCTCAGTGGCCCACAAAAGCTTGCCAGCATCACACATACCACTGCAAAAAACCGTCTGCCACACACGTACGCACCAAAGAACCCTACTCAAGCAAAGGAAACATGCGGCAAGCTGCCCCCCACACACGAAAAAAAAACACGAAAAAGCACACGAAAAAACACGGACACGCATAAATCCTGAGGCAACCCCATTGTAACACGAAGGGTCGTCTGCTTTCTGCTCTGGAGCAGTGGCGGCTTCACCGAAAAGGCGGCCGCAATTGTCAACTCAGCCGAGACGCGCTCGCCCATTCACCGCGACGCAACCCAAGAGGCCGCACCTATTTTTTTATGGAGCGGCCATGCCAGTGCTACAGTGGCTCCAAACCAGTGTCGCGTGAACATTCGGATAGAGGCCGGAGAATAAGTGAGGCTAATGAGTCCCCGAAAATTACATTCGTTGTCAGACACCGCCGGACTGGATAGCTTTTAGTTCGATTATAATAATATATAGACGCCAATCACGCAGCACAGGATCATCACTTACGACGACGCAAGACCTATCCACCAACAGCCATACCGTGTCTCGCAGAAAGAACGCGAAGCAATTAAGGAACAAGTGAAGGAAATGTTCGACGATGGCGTTATCCAGCCTTCGAACAGTCCGTGGTCATCACCGGTCGTCCTGGTGAAGAAGAAGGATGGCACGCTTCGCTTCTGCGTCGATTACAGAAAGCTGAACAACGTCACAAAAAAGACGTTTATCCGCTGCCCCGTATTGATGACTCTCTTGACCGGCTACGGCGAGCGAAATATTTTTCATCCCTTGATTTGAAGAGTGGTTATTGGCAAATCGAGGTTGATGAGCGCGACCGTGAGAAAACAGCCTTTGTCACGCCGGATGGCCTTTACGAATTCCGAGTGCTCCCGTTTGGTCTCTGCTCTGCACCTGCAACATTCCAACGCATGATGGACACTGTGTTAGCCAACTTGAAGTGGCAAAGTTGCCTTGTCTACTTAGATGACGTGGTCGTGTTTTCAGCCAGTTTCTCCGAACATCTGAAGCGACTACGACAGGTACTCGAGGCAATCCGATCGGCGAACCTTACGTTAAAGCCTCAGAAATGCCACTTTGGTTATGAAGAACTGAAGTTCCTTGGACATGTTGTGAGCGCGGAAGGCGTCCGTCCCGACCCCGAGAAAACCGCCGCTGTAGCAGCCTTCCCAACTCCTGCCGATAAGAAAAGTGTGCGGCGGTTCCTTGGACTATGCGCATACTATCGGCGCTTTATAGGCAATTTTTCGAAAATTGCCGAGCCACTTACTCGACTCACTAGAGACGACACGCCGTTCGTTTGGAGCTCTGAACAAGAAACGGCATTCACCGAGCTACGGCACCGCCTGTCATCACCACCTGTTCTTGGGCACTTCGACGAGGAAGCCGAAACTGAAGTTCATACCGACGCCAGTAACGTCGGTCTGGGTGCGGTACTCGTACAGCGGCAGTAGGGGGGTTGAAAGGGTTATCGCTTACGCAAGTCGCACCCTATCACGCCCGGAGTCCAACTACAGTACCACGGAGAAGGAGTGCCTTGCCGTCGTATGGGCACTTGCTAAGTTTCGACCATACCTCTACGGCCGCCCATTCAAGGTAGTGACGGATCATCACTCGCTCTGCTGGCTGGCGAACCTAAGAAACCCTTCCGGACGACTAGCACGGTGGAGCTTACGTTTGCAGGAGCATGACGTCACTATCGTGTATAAGTCAGGCCGTGCGCACGAAGATGCAGACACGTTGTCCCGCGCGCCAGTTGAACCTGCCGCTCAAAACCTTGAAGACGACTGCCCTTTCCTTGGAACCGTAAGCACAACAGACTTAGCTACACGGCAGCGAGCAGGTGCTGAATTGCGACCTATAATTGAACATCTAGAGGGCCGCAACGTATCTCTGCCCCCGCGTATAACTCGCGGATTGTCATCCTTCTGTTTGCGACAGGGCGTGCTGTACAAGAAGAACGCTGCTGTCAGCGAGAAAACTTATCTTTTGGTCGTCCCAGCAGAGCTTCGTGACGAAATTCTATTTGCCTGCCACGATGAACCTCCATCTGGCCATCTGGGCATCACTCGAACGCTTGCTAGGGTACGCAAGTCATACTACTGGCCGAAACTTGCCACTTGCGTTAAACAATACGTTCAAGCCTGCCGCGAATGCCAGCGCCGAAAGTCTCCATCTGTCAAGCCTGCGGGATTACTCAACCCTATCGAGCCACCCAGAACAGCCTTCGACCAGGTCGGCATGGACCTCCTGGGCCCGTTTCCCTTGTCCTCTTCGGGAAACAAGTGGATAATCGTCGCTACAGATTATTTAACCCGCTACGCTGAAACGAAGGCTCTTCCCAAAGGCACAGCTTCTGAAGTTGCTCAGTTTTTCATTGAGAGCATTGTACTACGCCACGGCGCCCCATCCTGTGTCATCACAGACCGAGGAACAGCGTTTACGGCAAGGCTTCTTGAACATGTTTTTCAGCTAAGCTACACCACGCATCGCAAAACAACAGCCTATCACCCACAGACTAATGGATTGACCGAAAGGCTGAACAAAACGATGACTGACATGCTATCTATGTACATAGACGTACAGCACAAGACGTGGGATGAGGTACTGCCTTATGTAACATTCGCGTACAATACCGCTACGCTAGAGACCACACGCTTCACGCCGTTTCGTCTTCTATACGGTCGTGATGTCCAAACGATGTTGGATGCAATGCTCCCATGCGACATTTTACAACATCGACAATCTTGACGACGATGCCGAGCGCTTTGTGCAAAGAGCCGAGGAAGCACGTCAACTGGCCCGCGTGAACATCCAGAAACAACAGTGCATCGACACACAGCGCTACAACCTCCGCCACAGACAAGTCGACTACCAACCGGGTGACCAGGTGTTAGTTTGGACCCCCGTGCGACGCAAAGGCCTTTCTGAAAAACTTCTCAGTCGGTATTTCGGCCCTTACCAAGTGCTACGACGAGTGAGCGACGTAAACTACGAAGTCCTTCCGGACGGAAGCCAACCACCACGACGCCGACAGCCACGACCCGAGATTGTGCACGTGGTGCGGTTAAAACCGTACCACATACTGTGACATTCATGGTTCACGGGACATTAGGTCTTTGTTTGTTTACTGTAAGCGGTTCGTTTAGCATCGAGACGATGCTCCTTCGGGAGGAGGAGCAATGCCACGCGCTTAATCTCCCAGCGAGAAAGAGGCAGACGAAGACGCAGTAGTCCTCGCGCCAGTGCCTTTGTTTTTGGCTGTGCTGTGCCGACTCCTCTTGAGACTTGGGAGTTGTAACGTCTGATAAACGTCGCCTTCGTTTTGAACGTGACAATATAAACTTCTTACACATACAAGTTTCATTAACGAGATGTATATTATGCAAGCAATATAAATTGGTATACTAAAGATTGTGGGACAAAACTGAACAGAACCTGTAAGCACTACAACTGGGCGTTTCATGCG
Organism: Rhipicephalus appendiculatus; assembly: GCA_030522465.1. NCBI lineage: Eukaryota > Metazoa > Arthropoda > Arachnida > Ixodida > Ixodidae > Rhipicephalus > Rhipicephalus appendiculatus. The sequence goes on from JALIZH010032035.1 coordinate 24,925, forward strand.
GCAGACCAGTTCCTCAATGTAAAGCAAACCCCAACTTCGCATGTCTTCTTTCCTGCTTGGTTTTTTAGTCGCCCTTGCATTTCTTTCACTTTCTATGACTTTGCATCCCGCCAGGCAGGCGCCGAAACGCCAACTGAGACGGCCCGAAGGAAAATGCGAAGCTGGCCAATGTTCCGAGAAAGTTCTCATCGTCGTTGCTTTCAGAGTCGAAGTCTGACAAAAAGGCAGCGTAGACAGATTCGGTGCCACTCGTTAAATCGATAAAATCAGCAGAAAACACACCGGAATGCTGATGTCTGCGATCTTTCGATGAGCCCACGAAAGGCGTCTTCAGCAGCGGCCATTTTCACTTTCCACTTGGCCGATTGCGCAAATTCGGCGTGCGTTCAAAAATTAACGCCGAACGATTAAAAAACGACATCGTGAAGAAAGCTGTGTTTGTCCTTCACGGCGGGTGGCGCAGTGTGCACCTTAACGACACGGAATGTCTTGAAAGCGGCAATTCAAATCATCGACAACGGGCTACCTAGATGCCCTACGCACGCGGTATGGAAAAGCTTAAAAACTTCACTGAGCTACCGCGACAGCTTGCGAAACAAAACAACAACAAAAAGAAATGCAGATGTCATACCGACTTGACGAAAGATGCTTGCATGAGAGCGCCGTTGAGCGCAGTTGCAGTTCCGAGCTGGCTGATTCTCGCCGTACTTGCCGCGAGCGCAGAATAGAACGCGCGGGAAAGTCTCCAGCGAAGCCCAGACGCTGCACCTTCGGAGAGACGCGCTCTCCAGACTGGCCGGTGGTTGTGGTTCGAAGAAGGAAAAGGTGGTGGTGGTTGTGGTTCGAAGAAGGAAAAGGCGCCTAATTTCTGCAGCCCGGTCGGGAGCACGGCGCAGCGCCTGGGAAAAGGCGCCTAATGTGCGCGTCGGCGGGCGCCCTCGCCCCTTGCTTCTCGGGCGATACCATTCTGAGATGGATCGGGGGATGGGGGGGGGGGGGGGATGTCGCCGTGCCGGTAGCGTTGGTATCGTCCCCGCCGCCAGCATCCTCAACCGACTGTCGGTGTTGCAAGTTGTGAAAACAGCGATGTGCTTTATTCGGCCCTTCCCTACTCTGAGCTTGCATGAGTAATGCGTTAATGAAGCGGCACAATCATTATTTAAATGGTCGGATGCTGTTTTGTCGTGTGAAGGATCGAAACACAGAATGTGCACCACTGAAATTAAGAAAGGCATGACAGAGCTATGGCATTGCTGCAAAACCAGCATTGGCTTCTCGGTTGCGCACTAACGTACCGGGATAATTGGAAATAATTGAACTTGGCTTGTTGTTGCATGAATTAGTTATTGTGATAACAATGATCGAAGATAAAATACACTTAGGAGAATTCCACTGGAGCGTGCCTAGTGCGGTCCTTCTGGATTGAGTTTTTTTTTTTCCAGCAGGTACATATTTCGTATTTACTATATTACCAGTAGAGCGCCTGCCACTAAGCCACCTCAACAAAGGTGACGACAGTTGCATTCCTTTGTCTTTCCACCAGAGTGTTCCAGTGAGCATAGGAAATAAGGTCTATATGCGTCTCTCTTGGTGGAACAGAGTCACGTGATGGTGCTTGAGCCATCTCGACAAAAACAAGCGCGCGAACGTCTACGTGGAGCCCACCTTTTGTTTCTCGATGTTTTCTTCCTTTTTAGCTATGTCGGTGCCATGAACCTTGTTTGTAGCCACGATACTGAACTCCTAGTCCCATGCGTGTGGCGTCTTCCGTTCAAATTCAGATGTGGCTCTAGTGTTGTTATCGAAGTTTGTCTTGCTTGGTCCTTCGTTGCAAAATCTCAAGAATGCAAGAATGGGGTTGCTTTGCGTCTCGCTGCTTTCACACAGAGATTTGACAGATCTTGGATGTAAGCTTGACTTGCACACTATCAGATTGACTTATATGCAAATTAGATTCTAACAACCGTCGCACCACCGGTGTCGATGCTAACTACAATGCAACAAACATTGACGTAAGAGATGATATTTGGCCTGTATCTTTGTTCTTCGTGCTCAATTATGCAAGAAGTTTTTTTAATGATAGCTTGATTGTAGCACAAGTGCTCTCTTTGCTCTCTTCCATTTGCATCCCACAGATTATCTAGATCTCTGTGTAGTTTTTTCCCCCGTTTGTTAAGTGTAATATGTATTTTGTAACATCCTCCTCTGTTCCTTTTTACTAGTCTTTCCCTTATTTATTCTTATTTGTAATTCTCGGCGTCATTGCTACTATTCACATATTCACATTCCATGTGAGTTTACTGTTCAGGCGGTGTTTAGGGCAAAGGAAAATAATTTGAGCGTGCCTAGTGCTTACAGGAACAAAAATTCTGCTCACTATTTAATAAAACTGCGAAATTGAGTTTACGTTATAATAATCGTAATTACAATAACAAATCTTAAAGACGTTACGAAGGGGACTTGAGAAACATAATACCAAGTACTCCGGTTTTCTCATGGGCGTCCCCAGGAGCCCTTTAATGGTATTTTCCGTGGGCAGTGGGTTTTCTATTGTCTGACATTAACACCTAAGTTGACGATACATCATGCTCTACATTCGTAGCTTTTAGGGGTGTCGCCTGTATCGGGTTTATAAAGGGTGTCACCTAACTGGAACAAAATATTTGCGAAAAAGTGCCTAACCTCAACTTAATAAAACCAACGATGGGGTTTACCGCCATGTTGCTCTCATTAGGGTATTTTTACATTGCACTTAATTTCTTAACTAATTCTGTTATTATTTATTATTTTAATTTATTAACAATTCTGCTATTCACTTTGGGGTACTGTGCGTTTCGTTACGTTTTAGATGGCATTCTAAAACGACAGATCTCTTTTTTTTAAAGGTACATGCTACGTAGGGATTTTTCCGGCGTTTAAAGAAAGCCGGAGAAACATGACCACATTGTTGCTCTCCTATTCTATTGTGCTGCAGGGTTCTCAGACCTGCTTCGAGCGAAACAACCGGCAAGTGGACCACGACGAAATGAGTGGCCGCGGCTTAGGCATCGGCTCCACAGAGCTTCAACATTTCTGACCGCCACACACGGCAAAGAAACACCATCGTCCTTGCGAAGCGACAGGCTGACGGTCCGCGTGCCGGTTATTTCGCTCGAAGCACGTTTAAGAGCGCTGCAGTATGATAGCGCGTGAGCGCAATCACGTGGTTTTATTTGATATTTCACGGGCTTGCTTTAAAAGCCAGAAAATATTCACCCGCAGCATGTACGTCGCCAAAAAATAATTGCTTTGGTCGTTCTTGAATGCGTTCTACGATGTGACGAAGTGCACTCTGCTCAAAATAAATATTAAAAAATGTCGCATAATTGGCCATTGTTAATCAACGAACAAAGCGCAATGTAAAAATACCATAACGAGTGCCACATGACGGTAAACCATATGACATTCATTTCATTGAGTCGCGGTTAAACGCTTGCTTTTTTTAAAAATAATTGGTTTGTACTTGTGTGAAACACCCTGTATACCAATCCACTGTCACTTTTTATTGAGGAACTGCCTTGGTATTTGACTTAGGTATATTCGCTCTCCTTTTTTTAGGTCCCTGTAAAGTATTTTCTTTTTGTGTGTGTGTGTGTGTCTTACAAAAAAAGCAGGTAAGCAAGCTAGAAGTTGCAATAGTCTGGATAGCAGTGATATCCTGCGACGCTTTTTCCCGCGTAGAGTATTCTGGGCAGCACAAGTTCTCTCGGAGACGATATGGTAAAAGACTACACGTTAGTGAATATGTTCCTAACGAACGCTTTACGCAAGTTGATAGGTAGGATATGAAAAATCCCTGCAGTTTTATGTCCTCAATGAACTGTGATCGCACTCGGTAGTTATCGTCTTCCCATGCTGATTCACAAAAAAAATATATATCGCTACCAGCGTTATTGCTCCTTTAAGGCTGTCGGGTGATTCAGTAGTACGAAAGCGGTAATACGCTTACGGACAAGGCAAGATTCTGCACCGGTATTTGTGGCGTCTTGTGGAGGCTTCTTATTGAAGTTCTTACAATTTGACGGCAACCCGCTGGCTGATCGCCAAGTGGAGCAGCGACACCCATAAATTACAAAAGTGTCAAGTAAAAACTACTGATACCGTAGCTTATGAAGAACTGTCAAGTAAACAAATGCCAATAACTTGTTTCAGATTGAAACTAATATACATTGAGCAAGAAAGACATAACTTTCATGATTCAAATAGATATTTCATTAAAATAAACAAAGTTGGTCGCAGTTAAGACATGCTCAAGCAAACACATCTGTACATAGGCATTTGCAGCGTCCATTATATACATCTATAATAGCAAATTTACAAATGTATCGAAGTATCTTAAGATACAATTGGGAAGTATCGTATCGGATACATTCATTCCGGAAGTATCTTGTATCTGTATCTCCAATACTTCTTGCCCGAGTATCTTGTATCGTATCGCGATACAATTTCAAAGTATCTTTGCCCAGCCCTGGACAATGGGTAGCGGTCGACATCTAGGCACGGGTTAGGGGTCGTCTTGCTTGATTGCCGGTACCACCGGCGTAGCATATTCCGAAGTCGTAACCGGCAATATAACCCCCAGTTTCTCCATTTTTAGCCAGCTCAGCGTGAAAACTTTTTGCAACGCAAATAGCAAAATTCCTGGCTTTTAGGAGTCTCGGCTTCGTATCAGGTTTAAGAAAAAAGTTCAGCGTGCCCTTCGTTATTGTGCCTAACTCGTTTTTGAAAAGGGGCTGGTACGTCGCCAGCACTGCGTCGAGCCTCTTTTTTACGCTGATATGAGTAGTGTCTGACTTTGAAATGTTGTTCAGGTTCCAGATTTTCGGCCACTCCAGCCGGATGGCGTGTAGCCACTCCCGGCCCAGTAGAGGTGGTCCCTCGTGGTCCACGACGTAGAGCGGAAGACGCGCCGAGTGTTCGCCGTGCTGCGCGTTGACCGAGGACACCCCCTGAGGTAGTACCAGCGCTCCTGGTTAGTTACGAAGTTTACTGCAGTGGGCTTAAGTACAGCCGAAGGAAAGAGCTGACGGAACTGAGTCGTTGACGTGACGGAAACAGCCACTCCCGTGTCTAGCTCCATGTTCACCAAGACGCCGTCGATGGTCATCTGTATGGTGCCTGGTCCGAGCTTAGCCAACGACACGTCGTTTAGACTGAGGGTCGAAGCTTTCCGCGACACAACCGTCCGCATCTTGACATTCTTTTTAGGAGCGAAGCTCTTTAGGCCGGTACCCCGCCGTCGCCGTTGAAGCTCCCTGGCCCGGTGCCAGCTGTGGCGTCTCGCCCTCTCGCGGGAGGATGAACGAACTTTATGAGCGCTGGAATGCGGATGGCGTCTGCACGATGCGCAAAGCGCGAGAATAGGAACGCATGCGGAACGGAGGCAGATTAGTCTCCATCTCCCTTTTTCTTCGACTCTGCCGTCTCCCCTCAAACCGGCAAACGTGCGGAAACATCCCTTCACCCTGTCGTTGACACAGTGGTTGGTCCGTTGCCTGGACAATGAAACGCCGCGTTCGCCGAACGCCACGTGCATCCCATTTCTTAGGAGCTTCATTCATCGGTTTTATTCGTACACAGAACTGCTATTTTTTCCCTGGCTTTTCTTTCACGAACTCTTACAACCATTTCGGCAAGCTCTCTGGATATGCCCTTTTAGGGGCGAAGCTCCTAAGGTTGTGGGTCTGTCTCTCCTCTGTAGTAGTAGTAGTAGTAGCAGTAGTAGTAGTAGTAGTAGTAGTAGTAGTAGTAGTAGTAGTAGTAGGTAGATAGCCACGTATAGTGGAATGTACCCACTCCACGTGATAAAGATGACGATGACGCAGTATAGTGGAATTTACCCACTACACGTGATAACGATGAAGTATAAGCGCGTTCCAGTATAGTGTAATGTACCCACTACACGTGATAACGATGACGCTGATGACCATGAAGTATAAGCGCGTTCCAGACCACGCATTCTCTTTCTGCCATGGATGAAAACGATCGAGCTTCGCCCACTCATCATCATTCACTCCGTGGATATGGCGTGATTTTTAGGGGCGAAGCTCCTTATCCCGTGGGTAGTGCGTCCCATGTTTGTAGTAGTAGCCACCTGCTGATGACGATGACGATCGCGATGCCATACAAGACATGACATCGGGTCGTGCGTCCCTTGTAGTTTGTAGTACGTAGTAGCCACCTGCGTAACCAGCAGTATCTCCCTGTGTGATGACGATGACGCTGCCATCACGGCACACCACATGGAATGTACCCACTATGCGTCATAACCATGACGCTGATGACGATGACGATCGCGATGCCACACAACACATGGCATCGCGATATGGTCTCACATGCATATCGCTTGACCACATGCAACCAACCACCATCACGTCTTTAATGATGTACCTACGGAGCTTCGCCCACTCATCATCATTCACTCCGCGGAGATGCTGCGATTTTTTTGTCGCTGTTGAAACAGGTTGTGTGCAGATGGGGGGCACGCTTCACTCCTGCGTTTTGGCGAACCGCAGCGAAAACAGCTTCTGCTTGTTTTCTGGGACTCATCTTGCATCGTGCGCAAAACGCCGACTGAAATGTCGCCGCCGCGTGCCTTAGCAGCGCTCTTTTAACACGAAAGTGTTTTATGCCGGCGTCCACCAAGATTTGAGTGACGTATTTCCGTCACGGAAATGACGTCGAAAAAATGCACATGATTAGAAGACAAAGAAAAATGGTTCCGTCAACGGGAGTTGAACCTACGACCTCTAGTTCCGCGACAAGAGATGCCGGGCACGCTATCCACTGTGCCACGACCACATACTTTGCAGGCTTTAAAAACAAGCCTTTTATATCTACCACTGTCCTCTCACAGTGCTCTTGCTAAGAGAAGTAATGCATTATGGCCGTGAAATGCACGATTAGTTCCTTCAAAGCGTTGTTTCTCCGCGTCCGTCCCATTTGGCGTGTTTCGAATAGTAAACGTGCAATTTCGCCGAAGCATTCACACTGCCAGGTGGCGACCTTACCCCTAGCATCCACACTCGTAGCATCCTTCCATACCAAAAATAGCTATGCGACGTGCGAGTGGAGTGCGTCGAGTGGCCCAAACTCCGCGTCCCTAAGCAATGTTCTTAGCTCGCCCCGCGAAAAATAGCAGCCACCCAATGGGGAAGACACGACGCGCGCTGCGTTTCCCTCTGGTCGGGCAGCGTTCAATAACTCTAACATGCCGCGAGTAGGCGACATTAGCCGAAGTTCGGCGCCCAATTATTAACGCTCTTCTGGCTTTCACACCGCTTTCAATGACTCCGCTCTCACCGTACAGCTACCACAATCATCTATGACCACGAGGGTTTCTTTAATCATTCATCATAGACGTTAGTCGTCGGGATACAGATGTACCATCAAGCGTCGACGTGGATGCATTCACGTTAAAGGGTGATATAACTGTCAACACACCAATAGGCATTCTGCAAGCTCTCTTATATCAATGTGCAGTAAACATTCGACTACTTCTGTAAGGACACGTTTCACTTTCGTGTTATACCGATTCCTATGACGGAGAGATCAACCATGTTTTTTTAGACGCTTCCATGGCCAGAGCCCGCTCCACCGCTTTCTGGAAGGTTAGCTTGCTATCTTCCGTGAAAAGCACTCACTGAATGTCGTAGCAGGCCACACACGAAGCGGTCCCGAAAGTACTCGTCAAGCGCGCTTTCAAACTCGCACGTTTGCGATAGTTTACGAAGCTCGGTGACATACTCAGGTAAGGAAACGCTGTCCTTTTGACACCTCCGGTGAAACTTGGCCCGATCTCCAATAACAGACGGCTTCGGGGGTACGTGCTCGCTCAATACTCTCTTGAGGACTTTTAAACTCTTAGTATAACGCAGTTCTGGAGCTGTTGTTGACTTCAACAGCCCGTATGTCTTCTGATCAATGATGCTCAATAACACGTGCCCCTTGTCGCTGTCGGGCACACGGTTGACGATCAGGAACGGCACAAGCCGCTCATCGTACAAATAACAGTCGCCGGTGGATTCATTGAAAGGATCCAGCTGGCGTAGCCTACCGGTGAAGTGCGTCGCCGCTGCCTCTGCTTCAACCATGACGAAAGTCACCGGCTTTGCACACTGCGAGAAGACAGTCTTCTTCACTGAGCAAATTCCGGAAACACTTGCCTTCCAAATTGATAAACGACGGCATGAAATCCCATGTATCGTCGCCAGTTGTCTCAGCGTGGGTTCGTGCGAAAAGTAGCAGCAGAGTTTCCGAGCCTCCACGAGCAACTGCTTTCGTAGAAGTCACTTGTTAAGACCTCCGAAACGGTGACGCGGTCGCCGAGAGCAGCGTATCACGTTGCTGCTTCAAGGTGTATGCGCAGTCCGAAGCCTTGTGCGTGTTCGTGACGGACGGTTACGGATACTCGTCACGAATTTGAACTTCAAGCACCGGCATCTTTCCGCGGCACTACCGTGGCCTATGGAGACCCTGTAGCGGATGTCACAGAGTGCTTCGCATCCGAGGAAATGGAAGAAGGAGACAAGTTTCTGGACCACATAGACGTCAATTCGAACCTTCCGGATCAGAGGAAGGCCGCACTTCACACCCTTCTGAAGGAATTTCAGTCTTGCTTGGGCTCTTCGTCTATAGTCGGTCAAACGCCCCTCACGAAGCACCGAATCATTACCGATGATGATGTTCGCCCAATCCGACAGCAGCCTTACCGTGTTTCAGCTAAAGAACGCCAGGCTATATTGACGCAGGTAAAGGATATGCTCAACGACAGTGTCATTCAACCGTCCAGCAGCCCGTGGCCCTCGCCAGTCGTTCTAGTGGAGAAGAAAGAAGGAACACTGCAATTCTGTATTGATTACAGCAAGCTTAATAGCGTCACAAAGAAATACGTTTACCCGCTTCCACGGGTTGATGATTCTCTCAACAGGCTGCGACATGGGAAGTATTTTTCATCGATCGGTTTGAAGAGCGGCTATTGGCAGATAGAGGTCGATGAGCGAGACCGAGAAAGGACAGCGTTTGTGACTCCAGATGGGCTCTATGAATTCCGAGTTATTCCTTTCGGTCCCTGTTCTGCTCCAGCAACCTTCCAGCGGATGATGAATACCGTTCTCGCTGGCTTGACGTGGCAAAGCTGCCTTGTATACCTCGACGATGTGGTCATCTTCTCTGAGAGCTTAGCAGCACATCTGAAGCGCCTAAGAATGGTTCTGGAACCCATTCTTCTTTGGGGATGGAAGGCCATTGGCCTGCGAGGTACGGATCACATGACCGGCAAGACCGTGCTGGGTTGGTTGCGCAACACAGTCACGGCTAGAGTTACTGTATATGCTACCTTTAGCATATACAGTAACTCTAGTCACGGCGGAAGCCCAGCTCCACCCAGGGTCATGCACGAGAAGCTTTACCCCGCTGGTGTGCTTACCCAACACCAGGGGTCGCACGACACAACACATCGGATATGAATAGTTCATTCCATTGTCTAACATGTACCAGAACCGTAACCGAAGATCCAGAAAGTGACGAAAGATTAAACGGTGCGGTGATGGGAGGTCTGTAGATTTCATGCGGGCTTTGATCTTCATCAGATAAGATGAAGGTGTTCAATGCTACTGCGAAATTATCTGCATATTAGAGTTCATAATTGAAATTAGTATACCGGTGTGATATGCGCACACATCGAAGCCACGATTCTGTCGCGGAGGTAGGACAGGCTTGTGCATGAGAGCTCAGCTCTAGATTAGCTGATGGTTGTAAGCTGAGTTTCGCGGAGGGGCATGTTTCGCGGAGGGGCATGTAAGCGGAGTTTCGCGGAGGATGGTGGGGCAGGAAGCACACTCAACGCATTCTCACAGCTGCTGAAATGTCGCTAATTGGCAGCAGTGTTCACAGATGCTGCCGGGCTAACAAGTGAATTGTTATCGTCAAAATAAGGCCAAGAAAACGGAGCTTCTTCCGCAAAGAAGCCAGGAAAGGGAAACTTACTGAGTTTTCCCATCCTTAGAATGTTTTTAATGACAATAGAAAATTTTGGCAGATCCCACGTACCAAGGGAATCGACGTCGTGCAGAGAGAAGGTGACTGTGGTGTAATTCTTTTGCTGAGCGAAATGACGCTAAACATATGTACAAATGTTATACGCACAGACGTGTATGTGGAACAGTCGCATATGTTTTATATAACCAGTTGTTTACAGTTACGTAACCATGCCAAGAGCAACATGGGCATTACCATCAACAGAAGCGGTAAGCTGAAATGTAGTGCTTGTGCTTGCGAGGATGGTAGCCGTAGATAGTGCTACCGAGACAAACTTCAGTGGATGACGCTGAAATACAACTGAGGCTAACCCAACGTGACGCCTGTATCATTGGAGTATATGTGTAATATTTATAAAATTAGATGGGCATCACTGCAACCACAATTGACGTTTCGCAAACATTACTCCTGCATAGGGTATTTTTCCAAAGGAGATCCGACTTCTGGCGTGGCTCTTTGGTAGATTACATGATTGCCACCCAGAATGCATGGGTTCGATTCCTGCTGGGACCAATGACATATATTTTTTTCAATCGTCGGGTCACGCTAAAAGTCACGCTAAAACCCCAAAAGTGCCATTTCGGCTATGAAGAGCTGAAATTCCTGGGACACGTCGTGAGTGCAGATGGAGTTCGGCCCGATCCAGACAAAACTGCAGCAGTCGCCGCTTTCCCTGTTCTGTCAGACAAAAGAGCAGTGTGAAGTTTCCTCGGCTTGTCTGCTTATTATCGTCGATTCATTGCCACCTTTTCGATGATAGCCTAACCACTCACGCGACTCACCCGAGATGATGTACCCTTTGCCTGGACTACCGACCAAGATGCAGCTTTCGCGAAGTTACGGCAGCGAATGCAAACAGCACCTGTTCTTGCACATTTTGATGAGGACGCTGCGACTGAAGTGCACACAGATGCTGGCAATGTCGGACTTGGCGCTGTCCTTAAACAACGGCACAACGGCGTTGAGCATGTCATTGCTTACGCCAGTCGAACACTCTCTCGAGCCGAGGCGAACTACTCTACTTCAGAGAAGGAATGTCTCGCATTCGTGTGGGCGACGGCAAATTTTCAACCTTACCTGTACGGCCGTCCCTTCAAAGTGGTGACTGATCACCACTCGCTTTGCTGGCTGGCCAATCTCCGCGACCCGTCTGGCTGTCTCGCTAATTGGAGCTTGCGTTTCCAGGAGTTTGACATATAGATTGTGTATAGGTCTGGGCGCAAATACGAAGACGCCGACGCGCTTTCTCGAGCACCTGTAGGGCATCCTGATATGGACTTAGAGGATGCTGATGGCTTTCTCGGAGAACTCAGTGATTTTGACTTCATGTCAAGGCAGAAACCTGATGCGCCCTATTATCGATTTGAATTGCGCCCTATTATCGATTCCTTAGAAGGCCGAAACTCCCAAGTACCTCGGCGCATTGCTCGCGGCCTGTCATCCTTTTGCGTCACGAGGGGCATCCTTTACAAGAAAAATGCTCGAGGAAGCCACAAAGCCTTTCTCCTCGTTGTGCCAGCCGACATGCGTGATTACGTCGTCCTTGCAAGCCACGATGAGCCCGCGTCGGTACACTTGGGCTACTCGCGGACTCTCGCCAGAGTGCGCAAGCAGTACTACTGGCCCAGACTGTCGACTAGTGTACACAGCTAGGTGCAAGGCTGCCGCGAGTGGCAGCGTCACAAGGGGCCACCTGTGAAACCTGCGGGCCTTCTTCACCAGATTACACCACCGCGGACACCCTTTGATCTTGTGGAAATGGACCTTCTAGGGCCCTTCCCTTTGTCGCCCACTGGAAATAAACGGATTATAGTGGCAACCGATTACTTGACATGTTATGCTGACACAGGCGTTACTCCGCGGCACGGCGTCTGAAGTCGCGAAGTTCTTCGTGCACCACATCGTCCTACGGCATGGCGCACCATCATGTGTGATTACGGACATAGAGACGTCATTTACGGCACAAATGATGCAGAAAATACGGCTATTTCTTTCGTCATCCAGCGCCGAACGGTCAGTGAACCTCATTGAGCTTCCAAAAATTGACGAGAACGCATTATGGAGCTCTGCGAGCTTCAGAACTGATGCGGACGCCAGCTGCACGAGGCGCATCGCTTCGCAAAGCGGAACAGATGTTCTCTAGTGGCGTGTGCTTCATATCTGAGGTAGGAGTTCAAGAAAAGTGTTCATTGCAGTGGAGATGTGGCTCTTAAACTTCTCAGATGGCCTTGCGCAGTAAACACGCGCTGGTGATTCACAGACGCTCGCGAAGTCCGGTCGCCTTCAGGTAGCTCAATAGGGCTTTCGTGGCCTTGTGCATGCCCGAAACCGTGGGCCAAGGTCCCAGAATCTTCTTTTCGGACAGCGGTCTTGTATCAATGCGATCGAGTTTGGCTCCTAGAATACGTGCATGTGTCTGGTAAGAAGGGCAGGGGCACAAAATGTGTTCAATGGTCTCCTCACAGCCGCACGAGTTGCATGCCGCACTGTTGGCCATTCCTATGAGATGAGACTATGCATTCGTAAATGCCACACCCAACCACATGCGGCAAAACAAAGTTTCATCTGGACGGGAGAGTCCGGATGGCAGGCGAAGTCGTAAATTAGGGCCTACAGAATGTAAGCGCGAGTTGGAGAAACCCTGCGTTTTCCATTGCAGAAGTGTGACGCGACGAGCAAGCGATTGCAGTTGTCGTGCCGCGTCCGTCTAGAGAGCGGTATGGGCATCTGCAGGTCTTTTTCATGAGCCTATCGTGCAGCTTCATCGGCGCGGTCATTGCCGGCAATTCCACAATGACTCGGCAGCCACTGAAATGTTATATCATGTCCTTGCTCGGGTGTTTGGTGGTAGTCTTGCCTTACTTCATTCACTAGCTGCTCATGTAATCTATGCCGTAGAGCAAACTGTAGTGTTTGTAAGGCTGACATCGAGTCGCAAAAGATGGCCCATCGATTAGGTGGTTGCCGAAGTATGTACTTAACCGCACCTTGTAGCGCTGCGAGTTCCGCTGCTGTTGACGTCGTGATGTCGGAAAAGTTTTCGAATTTGCTATGCACCCACTACGCGGTCTTAACGGAATACGTGCAGTAACGTGTGTGCCTTTTGTAATGGGTGGCCGGCTTTAAACCACGATGTCGTTGTGATATTCACATATTCTGGCGCCCGATGGCAATGTGCGCTTGCACCACACATTATTACTGCGATATTACATGTTGTATTGTGACGCCTATATACAGGACACGTGTGTTTGTAAAACATGAACGTTACTTTCACTGAATTTCCAAGCAGAGGAAGTTATTTCCGCAGTACTTCCGAGGAGACGCGTGGCTGTGTGGTAGAACACCTGCTTGCCACCCAGACGGCTCGGTTTGATCTTCACTCGGACCCGAAAGTTTTTAGTATTTATTTTATTTGCATCCTTCTCACACTTTTGGTCACGGAAAAGATAATTTTTTCGCTTTCAACCAACGACGCCGACACCGCCGCCGACGCCGAAATTTCTGCGATACGAGCTCTTTAACGTTATCACATTAAAAGCAATAGAAAGGCCGCTCTTCCAGCATTCGCTATGACTGTGCTGCGCGGGCCTTTTTTTTTTATCTTGCGTAGCTTGTTTAGAGTATAAAGAGAACGATAATTTCTTTTTTGCAATAGATTTCACTGTTCAGATGAGGAGTAACATTATTCTGAATAGGCAGCCAAACTGAAATGTAACCTGATGTAACCAGATCCCGCACGGAGGCTTTTCACGTTGACTTAAGCAAAGTGTATCCGTTACTATTTGGCTCGCTCTTTCCTTGTGCTCTATCCATGTGCTTCGTTCTTCTTGCGGTGTTTTAGGAGTCTGAAAGTTTCCCTCAATATTTGGCTCCATGGACACTCCGCTGGCGAACTTCTGTACCATGTGCTAGCAATTAGAGATGGGCAAAGCGGCTCACTTCAGTGAGCGGTTCTGTACGGTTCAGCTCACTTAAGTGAACCGGATCAGTTGAACGGCTCACCGGTTCACTTGAATCAACGGGGGAAAGGGAAATTAGAAGGGAGAGGAGGCAAGAGTCCCTTCCTGGAATTTGGAGCTTGAAAGAAACGGTGCCTGCGCTGGTCGCTTTTTGATACTTTCTAGAGTTAATCCCTTTAGTGCGCCAGCGAACTCCGGTTGTGGTCCAAAGACCGCGTCAGAGCCGAGATATGATAACACAACAAAATATATTATCGATCAGTTAGGGCTGTACAAACATAAGAAAATCATGCACACTCAGCAGGGATTAATCCCAATACAACTGTCAATCTAACTCAGATGGTGTTTAAATCAACGGGAATAAGCAACTCGCGCTGAAAATGCAGTCTCATATATGCATTACAACTATACAAGAACGCTTAAAGTGTTGAATATTCACCAGACGTATCCAGTCCACAATTCTTGGATCGTATCTCGAATGTTTCTCTCAACACTCACCCAAATTACAGCGCTGATGGTCGTTCCCTTGCGTCGGCGTACTCCGATTAGAGATGGGTCACTCAGGATCGAGCCGGATCTTTTGAGCGGCTCTTTCAAAAGAACGAGTGATCCGCGGATCAGTAAAAGTGAGCGGCGGTTCTTCGGGAGATGGCTCACTGAGCCAACTGAACCAAGTGAACCAAGTGACCCGTTGTTCTCTCTCGTTCACTGAGCCGGTGGCTCCCTCTCGCTCAGTAAGCGGCGGCTCTCTCTCGATCAGTGAGAGGTGGGTTCTCTTTCGCTCCCTGAGCGGCGGTTCTCTTTCGCTCTCTAAGCGTCGGTTCGCTCTCGCTCAGTGGTTCTCTTTCGCTCTCTGAGCGTCGGTTCTTTCTCGCTCAGTGAGTCGTGATTCGTGTTGAACGAACGCCACCAGGCGTTGTTGGTTGAACCGCTCCGTTTCGCGTTCCGTTGGCCACTGCGGGCGGACTCGCTTCTGGCTCGCTGTGTGTGGTGCGCGTGGCGGTTCATAGTGAGCTAGTGCAACTCGTCTAAGACGAACAGATGAACGTAGTTTACGTCATGGTTTTCATTAGTTTACTGTAAAATCCCGAGCAAGCAATCCCCCCCCCGCCCCCCCATTACGGCGAAGGGTAATCCGACAAGATTCGGAGGGTGGGGGGTCCTTGCTCGGTCATGGATTAAAATTCAATATGGCAGTGTAAAATACGCTAAAAATAAAGAACGCACATTAGTGCTACTAATGCAATGCTTTATAAAATACGCATGCATTCACTGTTTTCATTTGCCCTTGTCGAGCGAATAACAACAATGAATGAAACAGTGAAAATGTTGGGAGGGGAGAAGGGGACGCATATCTGCAATCTCCTGAAGAAGGTAGAGTGGCGCTTGCTCGGGATTTTTCGGTGCTCATGAAAATGTCACCCATATAATCCACTCCAGTGCTTTTCTGAGCGTGCATTATTAGCACGTCAATAAAAGGAATACTATCTTGTGCTGAAACAGGATTTCATTTTATTTCGTCCTGGTGCATGACACATTATCATGACATGATACTATGTTGAGTTCTGATCTGTTTTAATAGGCCGCACAGATACTTTTCGACGTCTTTGTTTCCATGGGTAAAGTGACGTCTTCCAGAAAGCCGTCCACTCACAGTTACACACGATAACATTAAGTGCTTGATTCGTGGACACAAGACAGCGATCGAAGCACGCGAGTGCTGCTCTACGGATAGTTATTTTGCTTGAAAGCAGATCCCGCATCCACTCTTCAAAGGACTCAGAATTTTGCATTTTTTTTTCTCAACAGGCAACGCGAACCAGTTACTCCAAGTTTTTATCCTAGCAAGTGTTCAGCCTAGTAAATAAAGCCCCTGCAAGGTGCTTTACTTTTGCTTGTGTGCCAAAGGTATCATTATGCGTCCAAAGGCAATATTTTAGCCCAACAACACGAGCTTTTATACGACAAGTGTCCCAGCATTTTTAATAAGAGATTAAAAGTGGTTAAGCTATAGACATTTTTGTCACGAACGAACGCTCAACGAAGCTCGCGTCGCTGATTTCAAACGGCGGCATGAAAGCCAGGCGCCGGTATGTCGCGACATGGTCGCGACTGATCGCGCGCAACGAAAAAAGAAGCATCAAAACACGCCGCGTGCGCGCCTTCTCTCCCCCCTCTAAACGGCGGTCGCTACACGGCTACGCCAACAAGCGCTCCCGGATCAAACTCCCAGCGATGACTAGACCCATCATGAACGAAAGGATGACACAACGCCGAATAACGCCTCGACTGTCGGAATCGCCGAGAAAAACCTCCCTGCTTCCTTAGCTTTGGCTGTGCTACGCGCCGTGGAGAAATCTGGAAGTGTCGCGAACAGGGTTGCCAGGTGCTCAGAGAGCAACCCGCCAAATTCAGCCCCAATAATAGTCCAAAAGTAGCCAAATGTAATTCATAAAAAAAGCCCAAAATAGCCAAAGAGAATTCATTACAGAAAAAGGTGTCCGTTTATTATTTCATTACAGATAGAGTTTATAAATGAACAAAACAATGAAATGAAGGAAGATTAACAAATAAAAGCCAGATTAAAACAAGGAACACCTTTTGTAGGTAGTTATCGATATGACATGCACGTCTTCGAGTCTGCTGCTCCTCAATGCAAGAGCGCATATCTGCTGCAAAAAGCAGAAATGGAAGTGAAATGCCGCCTTGCTTGCTGGCATTTGTATTTTATTGTTGCTCTTTGTAGGTAGATAATCAACTTTATGAAGGGTCTAGCGAGTTAGTTTGTCTGTCTTCTTTGAAGTGAGGCCACAATCTCAGGATTGTAGCCAAAGGAAAGGGGAACTCCATGGAGGAGAAGAATGGCTTGTTCATTACTTAAAGCGAATAACTAAAGCTAAACGATGCGCACCACATCGAACGCTTACGTCGGAACTCATTTCAAGCGAAACAAATGTAAAGTGGTAAATTGTATCCTTTAAAACGAGCGGTGATGCGTAGAGTTTGGTGGTTGCAGGCATGACGCTTAAAATTCCTTTAAGTATCTTGGCGTGTGCTTTCATTTGCACTTTAATTGAAATCCACAAATTTAATTTATCCGCCGTGAGAATGAATGACTCAGCGGCCACGCGAAACCAGCAAAGGAAGCTTCGCTTTGAAAGGAAAGGAATGCATTATTACTGACAGCCGCAACTGTCTGGTGAAGGCTGCGGATACCTAAATAATGCAAAGGGACAGGAAAAGTGTAGTAGAAAGAATGAATGAATGATAACTATACACGTAAACACTTGATTCACATCGACACTGACGCACAACAACCAATAAAGAGGAGAAAAGGCACAGGAAAATGATCGTTTGAAGCGAAGGCAGGTAATAGCACAAAAGTAGCCAAATAGCCAACGACCAAAAAGTCCCGCCAACTCCAGAAACAAGTAGCCCAATTTGGCTATTTATAGCCCAACCTGGCAACCCTGGCTCGCGAATCCAGTGGCGAGCGGATATAAGGAAGCCGCGACTTCGTGTCAAGCAGTGAGTGCGGGTGTGAGTGAACGATGGCGATGCCTAAGCTTTGTTCAAGCGCGGTCAGTGTATCTGGAACAATCGAGTGATCACGCCGTGGGAGCTGCGGAAGTTTTGAAGGGTGTTTCCTACGGAAGAGAAACATCGGAGTAGGCCGACGCAAGGGAACGACCATCAGCGCTGGAATTTGGGTGAGTGTTGAGAGAAACATTCGAGATACGATCCAAGAATTGTGGACTGGATACGTCTGGTGACTATTCAACAATTTAAGCGTTTTTGTATAGTTCTAATGCATATATGAGACTGCATTTTCAGCGCGAGTTGCCTTATTCCCGTTGATTTAAACACCATCTGAGTTAGATTGACAGTTGTATTGGGATTAATCCCTGCTGAGTGTGTATGATTTTGTTATGTTTGTACAGCCCTAACTGATCGAGAATATATTTTGTTGTGTTATCATATCTCGGCTCTGACTCGGTCTTTGGACCACAACCGGAGTTCGCTGGCGCACTAAAGGGATTAACTCTAGAAAGTATCAAAAAGCGACCAGCGCAGGCACCGTTTCTTTCAAGCTCCAAATTCCAGGAAGGGACTCTTGCCTCCTCTCCCTTCTAATTTCCCTTTCCTCCGTTGATTTAAGTGAACCGGTGAGCCGTTCAACTGATCCGGTTCACTTAAGTGAGCTGAACCGTATGGAACCGCTCACTGAAGTGAGCCGCTTTGCCCATCTCTAACTCCAATGTTTCTCTTCCGTAGGAAACACTCTTCAAAACTTCCGCAGCTCCCACGGCGTGATCACTCGATTGTTCCAGATACACTGACCGCACTTGAACAAAGCTTAGGCATCACCATCGTTCACTCACACCCGCACTCACTGCTTGACACGAAGTCGCTGCTTCCTTATATCCGCTCGCCACTGGATTCGCGACACTTCCAGATTTCTCCACGGCGCGTAGCACAGCCAAAGCTAAGGAAGCAGGGAGGTTTTTTCTCGGCGATTCCGTCAGTCGAGGCGTTATTCGGCGTTGTGTCATCCTTTCGTTCATGATGGGTCTAGTCATCGCTCGGAGTTTGATCCGAGAGCGCTTGTTGGCGTAGCCGCGTAGCGACCGCCGTTTAGAGGGGGAGAGAAGGCGCGCACGAGGCGTGTTTTGATGCTTCTTTTTTCGTTGCGCGCGATCAGTCGCGACCATGTCGCGACATAACGGCGCCTGGCTTTCATGCCACCCCTTTGAAATCAGCGACGCGCGCTTCGTTGAGCACTCGTACGTGACAAAAATGTCTATAGCTTAACCACTTTTAATCTCTTATTAAAAATGCTGGGACACTTGTCGTATAAAAGCTCGTGTTGTTGGGCTAAAATATTGCCTTTGGACGCATAATGATACCTTTGGCACACAAGCAAAAGTAAAGCACCTTGCAGGGGCTTTATTTATTAGGGTGAACACTTACTAGGATAGAAACTTGGAGTAATTGGTTCGCGTTGCCTGTTGAGAAAAAAAAAATTTGCAAACTTCTTAGTCCTTTGAAGAGTGGATGCGGGATCTGCTTTCAAGCAAAATAACTATTCCGTAGAGCAGCACTCGCGTGCTTCGATCGCTGTCTTGTGTCCACGAATCAAGCACTTAATTTTATCGTTTGTAACTGTGAGTGGACGCCTTTCTGGAAGACGTCACTTTACCCATTGAAACAAAGACGTCGAAAAGTATCTGTGCGGCCTATTCAAACAGATCAGAACTCGCATGGTATCATGTCATGATAATGTATCATGCACCAGGACGAAATAAAATGAAATCCTGTTTCAGCACAAGATAGTATTCCTTTTATTGACGTGCTAATAATGCACGCTCAGAAAAGCACTGGAGTGGATTATATGGGTGACATTTTCATGAGCCACCGCAAAATCCCGAGCAAGCGCCACTCTACCTTCTTCAGGAGATTGCAAATATGCGTCCCCTTCTCCCCTCCCAACATTTTCACTGTTTCATTCATTGTTGTTATTCGCTCGACAAGGGCAAATGAAAACAGTGAATGCATGCGTATTTTATAAAGCATTGCATTAGTAGCACTAATGTGCGTTCTTTATTTTTAGCGTCTCTTCCACTGCCATATTGAATTTTACTCCATGACCGAGCAAGGACCCCCCCACCCTCCGAATCTTGTCGGATTACCCTTCGCCGTAATGGGGGGGCGGGGGGGGGATTGCTTGCTCGGGATTTTACAGTAAACTAATGAAAACCATGACGTAAACTACGTTCATCTGTTCGTCTTCGACGAGTTGCACTAGCTCACTATGAACCGCCACGCGCACCACACACAGCGAGCCAGAAGCGAGTCCGCCCGCAGCGGCCAACGGAACGCGAAACGGAGAGGTTCAACCAACAACGCCTGGTGGCGTTCGTTCAACACGGATCACGACTCACTGAGCGAGAAAGAACCGACGCTCAGAGAGCGAAAGAGAACCACTGAGCGAGAGCGAACCGACGCTGAGAGAGCGAAAGAGAACCGCCGCTCAGGGAGCGAAAGAGAACCAACCTCTCACTGATCGAGAGAGAGCCGCCGCTTACTGAGCGAGAGGGAGCCACCGGCTCAGTGAACGAGAGAGAACAACGGGTCACTTGGTTCACTTGGTTCAGTTGGCTCAGTGAGCCAATCTCCCGAAGAACCGCCGCTCACTTTTACTGATCCGCGGATCACTCGTTCTTTTAAAAGAGCCGCTCAATAGATCCGGCTCGCTCCGGAGTGACCCATCTCTACTAGCAATCTTCACGGTGTAGCGGAAGACGAAGACAGTGCGATCCTGTTGACCAAGACGCATTGCAGCTTAATTTAGTCTTCGATTATGTCTTTCCAAAAAATGATAAGTTACTTCCTAAGCGTTTTCGGAAGGCCTTCTTCAGGATCATATCGATGAGCTTCCTGATCACTTCGTTATTTCTACGGACGCAACGCAAAATCTTCAGAAGGCCGGAGTTGGCATCTTTTCCCATTAGCTGAATTGTTCTTTTGCGCTGCGACTGCCTGATTTCACCCCAATATTTCTGGCGGAATTTATGACCAGCCTTCTCTCAGAGGAAAGAATACTACGTCATCGCCCAGACTCAACGTCGCAGAAGAAGGCCGTGCAAGCGCTGCTGGGCTTTTTGCGAACTACTGGCCTGTCTGAACGACTCTCAGTGGAACATTTTTGTGTGTGTGTGTGTGTGTGTGCGTGTGTGTGTCCGTGTGTGTCTTTTTTTATCTCTTTCAACTCCCTATTCCCCAACCCCAGTGCAGGGTAGCATACCAGATCCTAGCATGTGGTTAACCTCCCTGCCTTCCCCTTTTCTTTCTCTCTCTCTCTCTGGCCATCAGTTTGGCTATTAAAAAAACTAAATTCTCAGCAATCAAAAGTCATTATTATCACAGATGCGTGATCCGTTGGTGCGCATTTAACGTCCACCAAGCAATCGCATCTTCTCAGGATATTTGTGACTTGTACCACGCTGCCTATCAGAAGTTCGGTTCTTGTGGGTCCCCGGGCATGCAGGAATTTTCCTAAACGAAGCAGCACAGTCGCTCGCTACGGCGTCTTTTAATTGCCCGGTTCTTCATATAGTTCCGCATTTTTCTTTCATTACAGGATAAATATTGAAACGCCCGTTAGTTTAAAAAAACCGTCAGACAGCTCTCATACATTCTGATCAATTCCAGCACTTGCAGTTTTCATGGAACACCACAAAATGCCTTTCACGTCAATGCGAGGTGACCCTCACCAGCTTTCGCTGCAGAGTTCTCCAGCTAAATGATTACCTTAACAAATATGGCTTCTCATTAAGTAACCTCTGTGCAATCTGCAATCAACCAGAAACAAGAGATCACTTTCTTCTTTCATGCCGCCGTTTCGCCTCACTCCGCCGAATATATCGGGAAATCCCGACTGGTAAACTGGGGTTAACACTCACTACCTCCAACTTGTTATCGTTTGGAGCTGGCCAGATTGGTCCAAGCCGCAGTGCTGTTATTACTGCCCTGCATAAGTTCACACAAGCAACGGAAAGGTTACGCTGCTAGTGTTGCCGACCGATGGAAAAAAAATTCTTCTTTTTTCCTACCTTTACCTATGGATTTTTAAATCCTTTTACCTCTCTGACTTTTCAGTTACATTGCATTTTATTCTCTTCTTTTTTTCTTTTACCTTGCACAGCCGATATTTTTCCGTTTATAATAGACAGTGTGGCCAATCCCCCTTGTGGGTATGAGGCAGCTTCTCGTAGGCGAAAACAACAACAGCAGCAAGCGCTTGTAGGCACCGACGCGACGGACACATGCTTAATTCCAGCGGCTGAGTACACCGTACTATCAGACGTTCCGAAGTGTACGGATGCTGCCGTTCCGCCTGGAACAGCATTGAAGCTGAATGAGCCAAGCTCATTGGTTCCTTCAGAAAACCAGGCTCGGGACTTGAACAATTTGCAAGATGTCATGGGAGCTCTTTACCGACGCGTCTCGACAAGCAGCCTGCGGTCAAGGTCTTTAGGGAAGACAACGTTGACCCTGCAGCCCTACCACTACCTGATTCGTCAGAAAGCAGCTTCAACCTCGGAGTGTACAGTGGTAGTGGGTGAAATGGGTAGTACCATGTGGTACCACTGTTTATTATTCGCACCGTTGTCAAAGCTACAGTTTCCCCTCTCTAAACTGTTTCTTTATACTATGCCGTTACTAGGTAAACGCTCTCATACGCTGACAATATATTCGGCGAAGCATCGCAGTCGTGGCTCATGCTGGGCATTTTACTGCGAGCTCCGAATATTGAGGTCGCTGCTGTGACTGTCTAGCAATCGATTCAAAGAGTAAAGCCGCGTATGGTGAAAACTTAGAAAGAGCAAAGTATAAAAAGAAGTGTGCAAAGAACGCATACAAAGAGCAAAGCCGCGTACGGAGGAACAGTAAAGGCAGGTGGCCGATTGTTTTCTTCGCATTGAAGGAAATCTTCAGTGATCGTAAGGGTCGTAAACGGAACATATCGAGAACTCGAAATTGTAAACAATAAGACAGGGAATATATAGCCCAGAAGAACGCTTGATAGATAACCCAAAGGAAACCCACGGAAAGAGCTGACCCATCCCCTTTTACCTTGCCAGGGTGGTGGAAGTTGTGATTAGGAGGCTTCGGACCGTCGTGGCTCTTTTACCGGTTGTCATCTTAACGTGGAACTGGTCGCATTTACCACTAGTAGATCCGCAATGCCATGCCCCACTGATGCAAACAGATGTAAACCATCTTGCAGGAACATGCCAAGGGTTACAGCCGGAACGCTCTTGTGAAGTCCTGCAAGCCGGCCTTTGCTACGACTCAACAGGCTATGACTGCTGGATGCATGACAGCTGATTCCACAAGACAGTGCGACACTGCTTCAATTTACACGCAGTGCTGGCCTTACAGCGCAAATGTAGCGCACACATACACTTAAAGTATTATGCCTTATGGTCAAGCGTTATTGCAATAAAAAAGAAACTAAACGGCTGGACTAACTCATTTTCACTGTTTAAGGCGTTGTAAGGGGTGTTCGTCAATCGACGATTAGCGAACGTTTTGTGTCCTTTTCTCTCTTTTTTTTAAGATCCTGCCTTTAACTTCAAATTCTCTTATTTCGCTTCTATGAAGATTGGTTGCTTCGAGCACGCAGTGGCCCGCGTTCAACGGAAAGATTAGTTCGACAATCTACCGAACAAATACCTCCATATATAGTACGGCCAGAGAACATGCACGGCTCCGTAACTGGATGCTTCGTGTTCGCAGCGCATGCTGGCCGAAGGATGCAGAAAAAAAATAAAAGCGGAGGCTTGTAAAGCGAAGGGCAGAAGCGGCATGCGAGGCGTGTGGACTATGTCCTTCGGCGCAAAGAAGGTGGGCGCACACGGCCTTGCAAAGCTTGCAAAGCGATGGCTGTGAAATATTGCGATCAGGTCTTGTGTGGCGGCGCTAATTTACCGCGGACGTAACGCAGCAGCGTCTGTGGCATCGCTTATACACGTGTAAATAAGTAAGTCCTTGCTTTCGTCAATCTGCACCGGCAAGCTATGTAGATCAACCATGCTATCTCGCGCGTGTGCGGTGTCGGCCTTGTGTTTTAAAAAGCATATATGGTAATATATTATTCTGTAACTCTAGCTATGTGGCAGTCGGGCAATTATATTGCAAGGAGAAATAAGAACTGAGGTTGTAGAGCACTTTTGGGCGTGTTGGTCACGTCCAAAGGTGCCGATCTTGTTGACGAAATAAGCGCGTGTCGGTATGTTCTTTTCTTCGTTCATGGAACTGATAAATTCCGATTAAGATTAGTTCTACCTTGTTCCCGGCATTGTCAGGTCTCCCTCGTTGCCTGAACAGCGCACGAAGCATTGCGAAGTCATCAGCAACTTGCACCGTAAAGGTTGTGATAGACGACTGGTTTCGTTTTTGTGCGCAACAGGACATGGATGATCGAGTTTACGGGGATCATCGACAGATGGCGCTGTATATTTTAAATATCCCCTATTAAAGATACTCAAACACGTGCGAAGCCAATTGGCGATTGCAAACGCAAAGTTTTGTTTCATTTATGCAGTCGGGACAGATTGCCGCGGTCGGCGAAAACCACCACAATTTTTAAATGCATAATCGTTGAATACTTTTGAGTGCAGATTGAGATCATGCACGTACTTTAATCTTCAACTTCCCCGAGATGTTCAGAAAAAAATTCTTTCTTGGCATTTCACGTAGTATGGCAGTCGCAATTTTTTCTGACCTCACACATGGCAAGACAGCTTGTGTTTGTTATCTCTGACTGCTTCAACAATTTTTATTTTGGCAGCAGGGAAGAACGGTGCCGCTGTCGCACAGGAACGGTGTGCATGCACTATGTTCCTTTTACGATGTTGACAGAATATCCACTGTGACTGACTGCCAAGAACAGCAGTGCGAAGCACAAGCTTCATGCTCCCGCTTGCCGAATTCTGCGCACCTATCAGAGCTGGTTTCAAATTTTCCTAATATTCTTTTCAGAAGACTTCACTGGCTTCTTCTCCGAACCCACATTTTTCTCTCTCAGCTGGCGAACGTCTCTGCATGCAATCAAAACACTTACAATTTCGTTTGTGCATTTTAGCTCTTTAGGTTTACCTCTACACAGTTTGCGTCATACAGGATATGGTTATGATATGCAACAGACGCGCGGGATACCAGTATAAGGAGAACCTAGTCTTCAGTTTACGTTGGCTTGTATTTTGTTGCTAGTTTACGAAGCTTGCAGAAATGCAGCGCCCCTTGGTAACCTTCTCACACTAAAGAGTGTTAAAGTGATGCCGAAATATTATTTACTACAGTAGCAGTGGCGTAAATCATGGGGTGTCAAGGGGGTCCTGACCCCCCCCCCCCCCCTTTGTGCTCAGGCTGGGGGGGGGGGGGGACACGCCATGCAAGGGTCCCCCCCTCGAGATTAGCCTTCCAAATTGAATTTCTTGACAGTCAAGGACAACGCACTCTCCGTAAAACCTACTCTGAAATCTGAAGCACTTTCATTCAACAGAAACTAGGTACTTCTAGCCGGTACACATGATGGGGAATACCTTTATGCGTTAGCGCAAAAAGTGGTACAATTTTAATCGCATAATTTAACACGAATGACGCAGCTGCAAAAATGCTACCGCCTGCATACAAGTTGCTATTAGAAACTAACTTCGCCATGCGATGTCTCATCCTATTGGACACTCTGTGCTATTTTTTCTGACTAGGCGCCGATGTTCATGCTTGTTTTATTATAATAATATTAATAATAATAATAATAATAATAATAATAATAATAATAATAATAATAATAATTATTATTATTATTATTATTATTATTATTATTATTATTATTATTATTATTATTATTATTATTATTATATGATAATGCATGAATTTAATATCGTGTGATTAAAAATAAAGCATATATATATAAAGACAAAATGGCCGCCATTGCAAGATGTGTGTCTCCCCCTTGTGGTCTTTATGGATTTACGCCACTGTACAGTAGTAACTTTCGTTTTCGGAAGTAAGGGGACAAATGACGTCATATATCTAAATACAGGAAGTATT
Source organism: Rhipicephalus appendiculatus (assembly GCA_030522465.1). Lineage (NCBI taxonomy): Eukaryota > Metazoa > Arthropoda > Arachnida > Ixodida > Ixodidae > Rhipicephalus > Rhipicephalus appendiculatus. The sequence goes on from JALIZH010032035.1 coordinate 50,583, forward strand.
ATTGAAAGTTTGATCCATACCATTGCTGTTCATCTGTGTACTTTCTTGTTGCAAACCATGAACATCTCTACTTCAAGTCGAAACGACTCTCACTTTTTTTTTCATGCTTGCGAAAACAATGTCCTCGCAATGGCTCACTTTTCAGATGTGCTGACATCGGAGAAAAACAAGTAGGCTGAAGGAATTTCGCAACTGAAAACTAAACACAGAGCTAGACGTTTGAATTGGGCAGGTTCACCATCTGTGCAGACCGCTTGGGCGATGATTTTGGCGAGCGAAACTTGTTATAACTCACGCATATCGGCATAGGCGCACGCACAGAGGGGCAGGGAGCGCACCCCCCTGGTCACCGAAGAGGAGGATGGTGCAATGTCACACCCATTCATTGACTTAATAGGGACAGGGGGGGCGCTGTGACGAACCTTCTCCCCCCCCTCCCCTCCCCTGAAGGGGAACCATGCGCACGCTTATGCATATCGGTGGCGGCATCGTAAGCGAAAATTCCGGCTTCTGCGAGCGTGCAGAAATGACGCCCTCGAAGGTTCAGCAGTCACATGCGTATTTGTATGCGGCCGTTTGCCAATAATCATCCGCCACGGTGGTCTACTGGTTATGGTGCGCGACTGCTGACCGGAAGGTCGCGGGATCGAGTCCCGGTTGCGGTGGACGCATTTTTGGTGGAGGCGGGAATGCTTGAGGCCCATCTACTCAGATATAGGTGCTAATAATAATAATAATAATAATATCTGGGCGCATTGTAATAATTAACAGCGCGAAAAAACGAGACACAAAAGGAGGAGAACTAGACAGGACAAGCGCTGTCCTGTCTAGTTCTCCTCCTTTTGCGTCTCGTTTTTTCGCGCTGTTAATTATTACAATGCATCCATACCAACTAGCCCAGCTTACCACTCTTCTGAACTAATATCTGGGGTTTAACGTCCCAAAACCACCATATGATTATGAGAGACGCCGTAGTGGAGGGCTCCGGAAATTTTGACCGCCTGGGGTTCTTTAACGTGCACCTAAATCTAAGCACACGGGCCTCAAGCATTTTCGCCTCCATCGAAAATGCGGCCGCCGCGGCCGGGATTCGATCCCGCAACCTGCGGGTCAGCAGTCGAGTACCATAACCACTAGACCACCGTGGCGGGTCCAGATATAGGTGCTCGTTAATGAACCCCACGGGGTGGAATTTTCTGGAACACTCCACTACGGCGTTCGTAATAATCATATCAAAGTTTTCTGACATTAAACCACAGAAAATATTATTTTCCAGTAAATGCGGCTGCCTCAATTGTGGGCTGGTTGCTGATCTGGCTCGGTTAGTGATATGCCAATTGTTGATTTCACATTTCACGTTGGCACGTTTCACTGTTGACTCGAAATCGGCTCTTCAACGTCGTTGTTGACCGTGGCCACTGAAGTGTTGCACTCTTAAGCACTTGAATGATGGTACGATTCCCGACATGGAGAGAGGAAATTGCTGAAGGGAACATTGAGCACTGCGATAGAAAAAACATAAAAGGATTACGTTAACCACAGAGATGCTAAGGTTCGCTTGCTCCCACGGTTCTTTCCCGGCTAATTTTCATTGTTGCTATGATAGGGCTCCCAGAGAAGTTTAGCACTGGGGAAGGGCTACACCATAGCTTATCCGCTGACGATATTACGCTGTGGATCACGGGGGGGCAGTGGCGGCTACATCGAAGCTATCCTCCAAGAAGCACTACGCAGAGTAGAGGACTATGTGGGTAATAGGGGCCTTCAATGCTCACCGAATAAGTGAGAGCTCCTGATTTACCGCCCAAGTAGAAGCGGCCGTAAATACACCAAGGGTACGCCAAAAATATGACTGAACGCGGGGGGCCAACAAATACCGGTAGTTGAGAGTATTCGGGTGCTAGGCATGCGGATTCATGGAAACAGGTGAAATAACGAAACGCTAGAGGCACTAGAAAGAGGAGCACAACAAACAACGCTTCTGATAGCTAGAATCTCAAACCGACACAGCGGCATGAAGGAGGCCAACCTAATCCGGTTAGTGCATTCTCTCACCATTAGCCGAATTGTCGCCATTAGCCGAATCTGAACCAGCTTATGGCAGAAAAAGCAATAAGTGAAGGCTCGGTAAGGAAAGTATATAAACAAGCTCTTGGAATACCAGTAAAAACAACCACGGAAAGGCTACTTGCATTAGGTGTACAAAGCACCCTAAATGAATTAATAGAAGCTCACAAAACGGCCCAATATGAGAGACTGGCACAGACTGCTGCGCGCAGGAGGAGAGAGAGAGAATAAAGATAAAAGAAAGGCAGGGAGGTGATACTGGACTGCCTCTATATAGGCTACGCAACGCAGCAGGCCATGAAGGCGGATATAGCGCGGGACATACGCGAAAGAATAAATGTTCTACCGATTCCCAGAAATATGCACCCGGAAGACGACGCGGAAAGGTGTGCAGAGAGGGTAAAGACGTCAAGGACGTGGTGTCTGTTGACGCCACGACACATCCACATGCACGAAGAATGGCTGTAGCAATATTAAATGGAGAGGGTAAAATAGAAGTCACTGGCTCACTCCGAACGCAAAGCGCGGAAACTGCCGAGGAATCAGCGATCCCATGGGCAATAGCTTCAACGACGGCCAGACACATAATTAGGTGACTGATGGACAGCGGTGTAAAATTTTCTAAGAGGGCGAATCTCACCGGAGGCGTTTAACATTTTAAACAAGCTCAAAAACAATAGACACATAGAAATAGTCTACCACCTGCGCACGCCTCTCTCCATGGAAATGAGGCGTCTCACACAGTGGTTTGAGAGCTCACACACCGAGCCAGTGAGCAGCCTGAGCCAGAGATGAGCGAGAAGCGCATCGTCAATTACAATGAAATCACCATGTATTATATATTGGCGAGGGCTCGGTATCCCCCCTGCCTACCCGAGACTCAACAAGCCGCAGACGGTGGCCTGGAACCTTCTACAAAACAATACTATAAATCTGAATCCGGCGGTCTACAGCCGTTATCACCCAGACCAATACGATGGCAAATGCCAGCTATGCAGGGAATGGGCGGATCTGAGACACATTTCTTGGGCTTGCCCTGAAATGTCTCTACGGGGCCGCAAAATAAGTACTGAAGAGCAGTGGGAGGCCGTACTGCTAAGCTCAGATCGCGAAGAGCAATTTTGGGTCGTCCAGCTGTCCGAAAACACTGCCAGGACCCAAGGGCTACTAACCGCCGCTGAGGCGGGGACCTGTTCCCCAAGCCGCTAGACCTAATAAACTTATTAAAGACGATAGTGTTTCTTGGGATACTTAAACGCAAAAATTTTGGTCTGTATGTCTGTCCTGTCTGTTTGTCTGTCGGTAACCCGATTCAGCTTCTCGGCCAAAGTTTAACTTCTTTCTGAACGCCCAGCGATCTTGAACTGGTGTTCGCGTTCATATTTGTGAACATATTCGATCAAAAAGCAAATACTACGCATTCCTGAGGCACAACATTAATATGTAAGCGTCAGGACGTGTGTTCTATATTAGAAAATACATAGGTACGCAATTCTAAAGACCCTAGTGTTTTTAGGCTGTCTCAGGCAAGGCAAAACATAGTAGTACGACCGGCACAAGACTATCGTCTTTCGACGACATTTGCAGCGAAGCACGCAGATACGCGGCCAATTTTTTCTCTTTCTCTCTCGCTTCCTCCCCTTTTCACGATAGGGTAAATGCTCGTGAATTTCATTTTAATTGTTCATTTCTGTTCTGGCCAGCCAAACCTTTTTCCGCTCTGCTGAACGTAGGGGAATGTGGTAGCGGAGGAGCCATAGACCTCATTATAGTCTTGTACGCGAGAAAGGCAAGCTGTCTTCTAAACAGGAGGCGAACGATTTCGATTCTGCTACTGGAGAGCACTAAGCCATCACGGACATTCACAGATATGTCACTGCCAATAGAGCCAAATTATTGTGAACACTGCTGAAAAATCTTATCCTCATAAGCCTCCGTCACCGCTCAAGTGAAATTTCACGTCATGTCTGAATAATTGCTAAACCTTTCTCGGCAACCTTAACATGACATACTCTGATAAACATTGTTTAATCTGCTTGCCATCCTTTACAGCGATTTTCGAATACGATGTAATATTTGCAGAAAATTGTGCCTTTCCTTCCTTTTGCAAAAGAAATCGCTCCTGGAGCTTTTATCAGTGATTCTTTCCAGCTTACTTTTTTTTGCCCCTATCAGCGTAAACTTAGAAAGGCCGCAGTTCTGTACTTTAGAGAACAGCCATGCAGGGGCCGCATTTCGGAGCCTGAGCCCGGCACAGTTCCGGTGACTTGTCCGCTGACGCTAAAGGGGCGGGGATCCCGCCAGGCCCAGCCTGGCGTAGCAAAACAAAAGACCGGGGCTGGCCCGGTCCCGCCAGACTTTATGAAGGTGTGTGATCGAGACAAGATAATGTTCTCCGATAGTGTGGCTTTTTATTCAACAAATCAAAGTGAAACAAAAGTTACTGGTACATGACAGTCACTATATAAACGGAATAGAAGTTGTGTAAAAATAATAAGCTGCCCAATAAATCGAGCTTCTGTAAACTGCGGCGCTCCCGCATCACATATCCCACCGAACTGAAGTTTTGTCCCCTGCTAGCGCTGGCAGCCGGAATCGCCAATGTTTTTCGCAAACAGATATATCGCCCCTGAGATATTTACACTGCTCGTTCTTCCAGAAGTTTATCACCTCAGATGCAGGACAGGTGGATGATACCATGGATATATAATCACAAAGCTCATCTTATGTGCTTATAGCTGCGTGCTTGAAAACAATGCCGGCACAACTTCTATAATTTTAGCTTGATTCGTGCTTTGCACCAGCCCCCCCCCCCCCCCACCCGGAAAAAGTAAGGTAGCCCGAGCCCGGCCCTGGCCCGAGGTGAGAAGACGTCGGCCAAACCAAACCTGACTCACAGGCCAGGCAAGGGTCGAGCTTTCCAGCTACCCGGAGCCTGTGAGAAAACAAGGTATATTTTGGTCTATATACGATAGACATGAGACGTTAGTTGTCTATCCTGCTTTGTCATGCAGTCGCACGCCCATTATCCCTTGTTTCACATAAGTATAATGCGCGACAAAGTGATTTCACGTCGTTTTGTGTGTTGTCCCCTGCGCAAGCGGAGATAGCAGCGTGCACCCGAGAAGCGCGAAGTCCTGTTAGGTTGAAGGCTTACTGCAGACAATGTCCACGCGCATTATGCGTAAATAAGTAGTCTGTTCGAGATGGTGCCTGTAGCAATATCTGGGACTCTACCTGCGACAATGAGGATAGTACACTCTCAGTCAAATCCCGGCTAGAATACACGCCTACAGGTAGGAAATCCGGTCAAATTATGGCCGCATCTAGTCAGTTCGTTACGCGGCTCCGTAGCCGTGTCCCAGAAGAAGCGGCCCTATTCTAAGTGGCCTTCAGAATAGCCGTGGCGACGCTTAGACGGGATTTTAACCCTGTGTGCGACAGTGGGACACTTACGTCCCACTTTTCCGTCTACAAAAAAAAATTTCTCCCACATCACTCGTTGCAATTAGCGCAACACTAAGTCACTCATATCTTACCTAAGTCTTCGTAATCTCGAACAAAATTTTGTTACCACGCTTTCGAAGGGCGGATGTAGTGTTACAATAGCGTTGAATTTCAATCAATTTTTTATGATCGCTTCCGAATTTTCCTCTTCTTGAGATACATTGAACCTACCAATCAAAATGCCGGGTAATTTCCTCTTTTTCTGGTTTTTGAGAGAGGCGATGTTAGCTTCCAGTCATCACGTGTTTTTGTAAATTTGCGAAATAACTTGACCAATAAATGCATAGGAACAATCCCCTTCAAAATTATCCCGCTAATCGCGCAGCGCAATTGCGGATAATAATGCGTGGAAATATTTTTCTCGATATTATATACCTCTTGAAATGTCGCCACATATTCAGGGATAACATCTGTACTCGACAATTTCAACAGCAAAAGCTACGACAGCCAAATGGACAAAAAAAGTGGTTGATGCATGCGGTGAAGTAAGCTTTACAGGGACATACCACAGCGCTTTGAAAGCTCAAGAGACGCAACTGCAGGCGGCGTTCTCCTGCTCAGATGAGGTCCGCACAACTTTTCTCTTCACAACTTTAAAATTGATACTTTGTGCCACTTGCTTCGGCCATTTCATCCCAAAATTCCCGTTGATGCAATCGCGAGATGGTGCCTTCATGAGGCAGTGGGACAGTGTTTTCCCACTTTTTGAAAACACTCTCATGAGTCAGTGGGACATATATGTCCCACTTTTTTTCAGTAAACTACTGGCTTGATTTTGATGAAATTTGTTTCATACTATTTCTTTGTAGTCTATATAAATAAAGCACAGCCGGTTTTTATATTACCATGTCAAAAATATAGGACGACCTACAAAGGGTTAAGTCAAATTCTTCCTGGCTAGGTACGGCCTGCGGTTACGCGTGACCGGCCCTGTAGGTGGTCTGTCTGTAGGCGGCCCTAATGCGGTTGCGAGAAAAAGAAAGTTATTTTTGACGCTGTCAACCGTTTCTTTTCGCCAGTTTGACGGTTGTAATTATCACTACGGGTAATTAGAAGATGAACAGTATCGCAATCATCAACATCTGCGACAACAACATGCAAATTACGCACAGCACTGGAATCGAACTCGGGACCACGTGCACTGAAAGCAGATGACTTACCTATTGCACCACAGAGCCACCGCAGGAATGCACGCTTTTTGCGGGGTATATATCTACCATGCCGTTTGCAAACAGTCGGCGCGACGTTGAACTTCTGTTTTTGTGCCATGTGCATGTGTTTGAGCGTGCATTAGGTCAGCAAATAGTTTGCGGGGCTTCATGAACTCCAGACAAACGCGGTAAGCACCTCCGACTTAGGGTTCGTAATTCGCCGGGCCGCAAGAACGATTAACGTGTGTCCGTGTGTCGTTAAATCTTCTCTTTGAACAGCGGTTGTGTCGCTCACCGAAAATTCGCGAATGTAATACAGCGTGACGAGGATATCCTCAGATCTCGAAACCCACGTACATTTTTCCCATGTGCGTGTGCTGAGAGCAATTTCCGTTATTTATGCCGCGACGTACACGCGTGTCAGTGACAGCAGCCCGTTCTCAGCTGTTCGTGTAACGTTAACCTCCTTTGGCACCGTTAACGTTGGAATGGGTATTTTAAAGTGCCTACACTAACATTTGCATTTAGTGCGGGTGAACCGTCGCGCGCTGCACGTTGGGTCAGCAGCACCTTTTTAGCAGTTCGATGATCATCTGTTTCAGCAATTACCACTATGCGTGCTATTTCGCGCGACACAGTGGTTTTACAGCGAAAGCTGTTATGAGATCACAACACGGGTCGTTTCTGCGCCGTAGTTGTCCGCCGCCGCCGCCGGTGTCCGTAACCAATATCGCACGAAATAAGAAAAAAAACTAAATAAATAACAAACACCTGTGACAGAATGGGAATCGAACCCGGGCACTCTGCGTGGCAGCCCAGCACTCTACCACTGAGCTACGCCACTGCTTGAAACTGCGGTGCGAACTGACCCTACGCAGGCTTCATATCGGGTAAGGAATAGCGTTAACGTGTGTTGTAAAGCGTTTTAGAGCAGTAAAGTCAAGAACCAGGCGTCACACAATGCGAATTGCGTAACGAGTGGGTCGTTCAATGCTCCAACCCATTACAAAAGCCTGAGGCATAATACTTCATCGTCGTCAGCCACAGCATCACCAAAGTGCACATAATTCGTTACAAGAGTGTAGCGGGCACCGCGCTTTTTTGAAGAATGACGAAGAATGTCATAGTAGACGCTTCCCCACTACAGAAAAATTATGATGATTTATGGCGTAGTGGGTTCCATGCAAGTGGGCTTGTAGTAGTTGTCCCAAGAGTGTTTAAAAAAGGCTAAGGGCCGCTCTCCTAGCTTTCGCTGTGGCTGTGCTGCGCCTTCTGCGCAGGCCTGGCGGTTTTTTTCTTACTCAACTTCAGTCTTTAACTTATCTTATATATGGGAACTAGCTACTCTTTCCTTTACTCAGCATCACACCGCTGTTCAAGTGAATGCCGAAACGTGCGCCAAGATCAAGTATGACGTACACAAATTTGCCACGGACAGGTTTCCCTCCAAATAAATAGTTGATGCTTTTTTACGTCTCTTTCGCTAACGTCCGCGTGTAGTTGGGGTGCAGAACGAACTTGAAATATTGTTGCTGCATGCCTCAATAAATCAGCTGATTTTCAGAAAATGAGGATGTCTTATAACTGGTACATTGCCACAGCAGTGCACAGGTTGGCTTGATCGTTGTTCAACGTTACAAATACCATGCTAGAATACGAGAACTGTAGCAGATATTCAAAACTGAAAAAAAAGTCGATGGCATATGATCTCCTGCTGCCTGGTGCACCTGTATTCGAGTTCACCATGCAATTACACAACCATTAATAAAAGTTCAACACACCAATTTTCAATCAATGTGGATCACTCTCTGTTTCACTGCCTTCCGTTTATTCCTTTTGTGCATTGTTTTCCAAAAATCATCTGTTCAACTTGTTTTGTCGAACACTAGCATTGCTATTGATATGCCAGTATTTCAGGAATCTGTTTTGCATGCACAAGTACTTTTTTTAATGCGTGAGAAATGTCATAACTCGATAACTGATAAAAGAAATGTTGTTTGTCGTCTTTTATTGGAATCAAAACAGTAACACTGGGACTTGCCCAAATGCACGGAGATGTATGATATCCTAAATAAAGTGTGCCGTAAGCACTGGAAAGTGTTCCCATCATAGACCTTCTTGTAGAAAACCAGGTGGGCCAATAATTCTTGCTGCTTCCTGAAAGGGATATCAAATAAAGAAGTTCATTAGGCTTTCAGCATTCATCAGATTGAATGTTTTACTGAAAACTCTGGCTCGACTTCTTTGGCCACAAACTCTTTTTCAAAAACACAAATTAAAATGAAAAAGGGAGATGTTGCTTGCCGAGTATTGTCTTCCGAGTTTTGCACTTAGTGTGCAAAGCGTAGTGTACACTGTTGTTCTTGTAATATGTAGGAAAATATGGCAGAGAAAATAACAGTGCAGGTTAGCTAGTTCATGTTTTTAGCACGTCTTAAAGCAAGGCATAAGAACAATGTATGATGGCTAGTGTGTGCTTGTTATCATTGTTTAGTGAAAAGTGTTCTTTAAGAAAAATAATTCATCCACCATCATCAATACTTACTGCAAGTTTTGCCAAATAACTTAAGTAAACCTGGGGCTGGATGTGACGAAACGGATATGTTTAACACATGAGGCATACCACAGTGGAGAGTTTTGGTTCGTTACTCTACATTTTAATCTAAAAGTGTGCTAATACCATAGCAGAATTTAACTCTTCCTTTCAGTTCTTCACTCCTTCCTGGCTAAACCTACGAAGGTGTACTTAAAACCTGCCTGTAAGCCACGTGCCACCCTGCTTCTGCCAGTTATGAAATGAGTGTGTTCTGACAAATTTTTATGCTGATTGCTACTTGATATTACCTTGAATATCCCTTTTCCAGCACTCAGTGGATGTGCAATCAACATGACTATGTAAGTCCGCATGAATGAATAAATTTACCTAACAGAGGCAACACACATCCCGAGATGCATGCAACCCATCCTGTCCATGTCCTGCCGCGACGAATCTGGTCTCTAAAGATAGCATGGGCTCTAACCAACACAGTCGAGTCAAAATTACGCCCCAATGACCTGAACTGGTTAGTCCTAAAATTGTCCCGTTTCAATCCGTGAGTACTCTACATCTGAGATCAGCTTGAATTTATATTGCTCACTGCAAGCTTTACAGTTACACATGCCTATTAGCGAACATTTTTAGAGCTATAGATCTGCATTAACGACACGTGAGAGAGAGTCGATCACGAAGCTAGTATGGAACACGACGATTTGATTGTTCAACCAAATGCCCTGAGATAGCATAAAGGAACAGGTAGAGTGTAGTAATTGCTGCATGTCTGATGTATTGTCATAAACAACCAGTACTTATGATTGTCTCATGCGTGCTGTCATAACTGCACTCTCTACATACCCTGATGGTCATCCTTAGCGCTATCACACTTCTCACATTTTGAAAGAAGTACCGCGTTCATGAAATCTAGTTACAGTTTAACGTATCAGCATTGCACTGGCAACAAATTGACACCCCAGAGATGCTGCAATAATTTAAATCACATCATCCTAACAAATCATGTGTATTGGCACCCACCGATATGCTGTGAAGCAGCCATTACGAAGCTGCTGGTGCTGGCTACTCCAGTGGCAGTACATTCGTATCGTTGAGCAACACCTGCAGTGATAAATGCATTTGCATCTCTGTGACTCAGTGCTTCCTGAAACTGTGGTAAGCTGCAAATCATACAGTAGGTAAGTTTAGACAACCTGGTTAAAACATGCATTTATAAAGAGGTGTTCAAACACAAATATTATTAATTGCCGAGACCTATCTCATGCTAAAGAAAAATACTCTGTGATAAGTTAGAGCAGAGCTAGAAGAATTTCACAATGGGCTGGTTGGTTCACGATAAGAAAATTCACACTGCAGAACTTCCCGAGTGCAGTGCTCACAAACTAACACAGCCAACAGAGAAATCAGTTTTCTTTAAGGAAAACGAGTGCAGCAGCAGTCACCTGTATGTTCCTACTGTGCCAGTTCAATGGCTTGATGCCTCATATCCAGGCTCATAGGCACGGAGGAGAGGGGCTAGGTGGTTCCCCCCTCCCCCCCTCTCGAAACTTTGATGGAGGGTGTGTTTTACTCAAAAAATATAATGAAAATAGCTACTTTTCTCATACAGTGAAGGCCTTCAGCAAACGCCCCCCCCCCCCCCCCAAATCCTAGCTACACGGGCATGCTCATACAGTTAACTCAGCTGTAAATGTCATGCAGTATTCAAAACAGGAAGTGCAGTCTTTCTAATTGTGCAAACAGTCATTAGTGTGATGCTGCAGGTTATTTTTGCATTAGCTGTGTCTGGGAAACCAAACAATTGAAAACAATTCACATATAGTTTAATGTACAGAGGCCTATCCTTTTCTTTTTGCAAACACAGTCGTAAGTTCTAATTAATGAAAACTTTGTATGGTGTAGTGTAACACTTCATGGAACTAAACTAACAGTTATGGAAATATATGTATGCATTGCTAATTGCCGACGTAACAAGGTGTGCCTTTTCTATTTCTTGATTAGGAGCAGTACGAACAACGTCAGCAGTACGAACTATTCATAAATAAAAAAAATTCATGCATCAGAAGTTAAGGGAAATGGACCTCCAGAAGTTACAAAAAGCCATATTATGACCTGGAAGAGTGTCATTCTCTATTTCAGAGATTTGTTTCAAAGGCGATTATGTTACTTCGCAGCATCGTGATATTACTATATAAGTCTCAATTACTTTGCGGCAAAATGCGAGTTTCAGTGCTCATATATGACGCATTTGGCGCAATACAGTCAGAAGCAGATGCTTCACAATTCAGTTACTTAGTGCACGTCAGCCGCATAATAAATCCAAGCTAACGTATTACCGCGTCCCTGATTAAACTCCAGTTAGAGCCAGCGGCCTAACATCACTGCGTGGAATCTCAGATAAGAATGCTGCACACTTACCGGTATTCAGCTGTGTTTCAATCGCTTCCTGCGGTTGACTGGGTGGCACATGGGGCGGCATGAAGAACACATCCTGCGTAGATCTCGACCCTGAAAAACGTACGCGGTTCCAGATGTTGAAAAGTTACACAAGCTGACATGCCACAATGAAGTCACGAAACAAATGCGAGCCATGAACTCAGTAATTTGAAAACAAATTTGTCACAACTTAATGTGTACACATGATAACATAAGAAGCATTGTATTCCACGAAAAAGCGCATCTACAATGGGATGTAACGAAGATTACACACAAAGCATGTAAATTCGGGAGTAGTTACTGCTGCGCTTAACGTCCTCTCGCAAGTATAACACGATCAATGCATATATATAACGGGCGAAGTGTGCCCCCCCCTCCTCCTATTTTTCTTTCTTTTTTTTCGTTCACTCAGCAAAATTGGATCCTGCATATGCATCAGCAGATATCACGACACCATCAAAGAAAACAAAAAAGCTATTTACCAATTCAAGCATGTTGTACTGGACTGTGCCCGCAGTACGCGCACCAACCAGCCTGGCATGGTGCGGCAGGCTCATTGTTCCCGGCGCGGCAAAATCCATCGCACTCACATTGCGGCGCGTTACGTTGCCCTCGATACACACCTTGCATATCCATTGATGAAAACATATTACCCAGCGGCAGGCGTAAAGCGCCTAACCGACGCAGTTTAGCGCTTTCCAAGTACGTTGACAAACAGGTGAAGGTTACCGCAGTTACCGGCCTCAAAGCTCTCGCCTGCACGTCTCGTGATGGAGCGGCCGCGCGGCGAACACGAAACTTCTCAGCTTCCGCGGTTCTCATCTGTCGTTTTTTCCCCCCATCACGCGCGCGCGCCGGGCGAGCGCGGAGCGCGCGTCTCAATTCTTCTTTCTTTTTTTTTTTCGTTCAAGCGCATGCGTGGTGCAGTTGTTTCCGACGCTTCGCGAGCCCTCGGCGCCCTGTTCCCCGGCGCCCTGTTCCCCGCCGCCCTGTCACTCTGCTCGCACGCGGATCGGCCTACGGGGCCGTATATGGATTTCGGCCGCTTATCAGCGATTGTTTATAGGCGGCACTCCTCAAGTTCAAGGCCGCCTGAAGAGAGTAACGTATACTTCTCTTCGCCGGGCTGTCCATAGCCGTGATAATAAACAGTACGTCGAAGGATGCCGCCTATATCGAGGCTATTATCCAGGACCGTACTAGAGTGTACGCCGTAGTGGAGGGTCAGAAAATTTTGGCCATCCCGCCGTTTTTAACGTGCACTGACATCGCATAGTCCATGAACCTGTAGCATTTTGCCTCCATCGAAACGTGACCGCCACGGCCGGGATCAAATCTGCGACATTTGGTTCAGCAGCCGAGTGCGGTAACTGCTACATCGCCGCGGTGGACAATAGTGCCTGTAGGAAGGGTAGCGAAAATTAAGAACAAACTGCTCCCTCTTCCTTCAAAGCTCAATGGTTTAGGGGCCCTCTAACGTTACAATCGATCGCTCCACAAGGTTCATGAAAATGACATCATGCATTGCAACGAAGAAATACAACACAACGTTTCCTTCCATAGCGAAATCGTGTGTCGAGTCTCGACTGCACTTGTTTTAACCTTCTTCGGTCTTGAGTTGTGCTTCGTGCTTGCTGTTACATTTCGGCGCCCATCTACATAAAGGGCATCATTTTCAGCAACAAAGCGGCTGTTCACAACTACGCTCGTGGGCCTTTCGGCGCCGCCGTTTTCTCGTACACCAGCATTCACAAAATGTAAAGACCGCACATCTGGTCTCTGTGTAGTGCGTTCTGAGTGCATGTGAAACGCAATATCGTGTTCGTGTAGATCATACATGAAAAAAACATGGTTGATCCCTCCGTCATAGAAATCGGTATAACACGAAAGTGAAACGTGTCCTTGCAGAAGTAGTCGAATGTTTACTGCACATTGATATAAGGGAGCTTGGACAATGTCTATTGGTGTGTTGACAGTGATGGCACTCTTTAACGTGGATGCATCCACGTTGACGCTTGATGGTACATCTGTATCCCGACGTCTAACGTCTATGACGAATGATTAAAGAAACCCCTGTGGTCATAGATGCTTGTGGTAGCTGTGCACTGAGAGCGGAGTCATTGAAAGCGGTGTGACAGCCAGAAGAGCGCCAATGATTGGGCGCCGAACTTGGGCTAGGGTCGCCTACTCGCGGCATATTGAACGCTGCCCGACCAGAGGGCAACGCGACGCGCGTCGTGTCTTCCCCGCTGGCCGGCTGCGATTTTTCTGGGGGGCGAGCTAGGAACATGGCTAGGGACGCGTAGTTACGGCCACGCGACGCACTCGCACGTCGCACGTCGCACAGCTATTTTTGGTATGGACCGATGCTGCGAGTGTGGATGCTAGGGGTAAGGTCACCACCTGGCAGTGCGTTAATGCGTCAGCAAAATTGCACGTTTTCTATTCGAAACAAGCCGAATGGGACGGATGCGGAGAAACAACGCTTTGAAGAATCTAATCGTGCATTTCATGGTCAAAATGCATTACTTCTCTTAGCAAGAACACTGTGAGAGGACAGTGGTAGATATAAAAGGCTTGTTTTTAAAGCCTGCAAAGTATGTGACCGTGGCGCAGTGGATAGCGTGCCCGGCATCTCTTGTCGCGGACCTAGAGGTCGTAGGTTCGACTACCGTTGACGGAACTTTTTTCTTTGTCTTCTGATCATGTGTATTTTTTCGACATCATTTCCGTGACGGAAATACTTCACTCAAATCTTGGTGGACCCCGGCGTAAAACACTTTTGTGTTTAAAAAAATGATTGAGGCCACTGACTACAAACTTCCCTTGGCTAAATGTGGTTTGCAGCGACGCCTGCAGCCGTCAGAACGGGGTGTTGCCAAGTCGTTTCCAGAGGGCGTTCCTGATGATGGCCACGAAAAAAGGTGATGATGAAGGGCGTACTTGTGTAGAAAAACCACTGCTTTACGCTATGTCCTCTATTCTTCTCTGACTTCATTTTACGAATTCGAGGATGCCTCGCGAAAATTACTACACGCGATGGATATTCAAATTGCACATTCTTCTTCCTTCCAACTTTGTGTGGAATGACTCTTGATACACCTCCATTTTCATGGTTCCCTACGTACCGCTCTTAAAGTTGAAATAACAGCGTTTTCTATGCCTTTGTCCCAGAAGCTGCAATGCGGCTTTTTCCGTCGTGTTAAACAATGGCAACTTCAATTAATTCTGAGGTAGCAATTACAAGTACTAAATTTACTTTTGCCGTTAACACAAACCAGAGCTAGATGTTTAACGAGTTATTAGCACTTCGATTTCGCATTTAGCGAAGCTCAAGAAGGCCAGTTTTATGAAGTGCATTCTTAGCCCGAATACGAAAATTGGGGGACCCCTAAGCTCCGCCTTTACGAGTTGAACGCGATAGTGATATCCTGTTCCTAGGGCGTACTTCAACCACTGAGTGCATGCTTTCTATTGTATGATGTTACTCGAGAAGTTTAAATTGGGGATTAAAACAATGTAATTGACAAAGTTGAAAGTGGCTTGTGTCAGTGAAGCTTCCGCATACGGCTGCATTCTGTGTAATGGGTGTTTTAATGCTTTAAACTACGAGCAATTATGCGCGTTAAATGTTTTCGAACTTGCTAAGCACCCACTACTAAGGGAATACGCGCTGTAACGTCTGTGCCTTTTTTAATGGGTGGCCGGCTTTAAACCACGAAGTCGTTATGATAATCATGTTCTGACGCCCGATGGTAATGTACGCCCTTGTACCACGCAATATTACTGCGATATTACATGTTATATTGAAATTTATTTTCACTACATTTCCAAGCAACTCTATTTCCAAGCGGACGCGTGGCTGTGAGACAGAACACCTGCTTGCCACGCTAACGGCCTGGTTTCGATCCTCACTCGGACCCGGAAAATATTATTTATTATTGCGATAGCAATTATATGGACACTCTAGGCTGATTTTCGCCGTCGCCGTCTGTCGACGCTGTCATGTCCCGGATATGTATATGTATTTCTATATATACAAAAGGCATAAATAAGAATAAATCAGTAGAAAGAAATTTCAAACCACCTGACCGGGGATTCGAACCAGCGACCCCTCACTCCGCAGCCTGCTGCGCTAGCCAACACAGCCACATACCCTGCTTGTGCCAGCGATATAACGGCGACCTATTCATATGCACCATTAGCCGCTCGCGGTACGCTGATTTCGGAACAGCTTGAGCGTGTTTTCTATCACGCAACGCTTTTACAGTTTGTTTCAAATTGAAAACTGTCCTTGAGACGCGCGCAAAAAAGTGGCTCCCTTCTGTGCCACTCATGATGTAGAAGGAAAAAAAGAACAACACCGGGCACACTTGGCGTCAGACGCCACCGCGTGGCAGGAGACGCAGAGGGGTCATTATGCGTGCCACAGTTCAAAAGAAAAAGAAATATCAAACAGCCTCGAAAAGTCCAACATTATGATCATCAATCCTTGGTTCATACCCACTCAGGGGGGATTCCCTGAGTGGGTATGAGCCATGTCAGAGGCAACAACAACAACAACAGCGTCGGCTTCTGCATTCTTGACACTCGCGGCGTGCTGCTCAAATACAAACACGTAACAACTACGACAGTTGTTAGTTCACGCTTGTCCTGTGTATACCTATGCATCCTTTTCGAGCGTCCTTCTTTGTGCTGCGGCGGCGCGCTGCAAGTATCAAGCTGCTTGTCGTTCCTCGTGTGACAAACTAATTTCTTGCTATCGCTTTCGTTGCTTCGGCCTAGTGGCGAAACTGTGCTTTTTTTATTTGCATCTTTCTCGATTTTTCGATCACGGACAAGACGGTGATTTTTCGCTCACAACCAACGACGCCGACACCAACGCCGACGCCAGAATTTTCGGAACTACAACTGGCATCGGTTGTGGTTCCAGTGTTGGCTCCACTTTTATAACTGTCGAACAAACATTACAAATGTACATATATGACACAGGAATCTATATTGAAGCGTTGGTCTACAACGGCAGATTAAGCTAAAGGCTCGTTCATTCAGAAGGCAGAGCGGCCAAAGAAGCGAAGCGGATTTTCGTGGCGGCGTATGCGCGCACCTGTTCGGACCGCACAGCTCGCCTGGCTGTCCACGTGGCCGAGGAAGCGGGGCGTCTCGCGCTGCTGCGGGCTTGTCGTTGTCACGTGGCACTGCTCGCCAATCATCGCCATGCGAGCCCCCTGCGCAGATCGAATGAAGTCGTCGCGTGCGAAATGATTAGGACAAACCACCATAGTGTGCGTCAACTTCTTTCCATTGCAAGTTTCTGATTCACGCCGTTCTCCGTCGCGCATCGTCTGCATCCTTCGGGAGGTGATAGAACGATACGGCCACCTTTCCACCGCGATGCCAAGCATTGCGGCAGACAGAAATGGTCTTTGGACATCGCTTTCTACTTTTCGGGGCTCGCGCTTGCGGCATGGCGAAAACAAAGGAACTATGCGGCCGCTTCTAAGCACGCGCAACGTGATAACATATCTCCTTTCTCGGTTGACCCTGTTAGTGCCACTTCCAGGCGCGGCCGCTAGGTGGCGAGCGCTCACTTCGAATCGCGAATAAGCGTGCCAAATTGCATGGTCACACTGTTTTTTTTTTGTTTTTGAGAAAATATACATTTAATTTCGTGCACCAGTCTGAAATTTGGTACCCAACCAGAAGCAAATCAGAAAACCTACCGGGTCAAAATTGCACAAAATGAAGGGCACAGGATTCGTTGTCGAGCACACAAAACTTCACAACAAAACATGGTCCAGTTCTTGAGATATAAAGCTGAAATCAAGGCGACATTTTTACCTTACCATACCACCCTAAATCATAGCATGGAAAGCAAGAGAAGGAAAAAAATAGAGCCGAAGAAAAAAAAACAAACAAACGGAGGAAGGAGGACAGAAAGAGAGAGAATCAAACAAAGAGAGTGGCACAGGTGAAAAAAAAGGGAAGCCTGAAATACAGAGAGAGAGAGAGATAGGGAAAAAGAGAAAGAAATTAATAGAGAGGCAAAGAAGGAAATAAAAATAGATAAAGAGGGAAAATACATAGACAAATATAAAGAAAGAAATGGAAAGAAACAGGTTCAGAAGGAAAGCGAGAAATAAATAAAAAACAAAGCAGGACACACTGCTCCGCCCCTCCTTCAGGCTTTGCGCCACCAGTGCGAAGCTGGCTTAATTTTTTTTATTATGCTGTAATACGGACCACACTAAAGCCACTGGTTGTGAATCGTCACAAAAAAAAAAAAAAACTTTGAGGACCCCCCTGAGCTTCGCCTTCGAGAGTAGAATGCAATTGCGTAACCGCTTTCCGTGCGCATGACCCTCTCAAATGGTAGGCTACTTCTGTTTTCGGTGCATGCCTCAACCGTGCCGCAAGGAAATGGAGCACGGTGCGCGTAACATTTGTCGGTGCAAACT
>JALIZH010032036.1:0-5000 GCA_030522465.1 Rhipicephalus appendiculatus
AAAATTAACGTTGCAAACCCCGCAGCTGCCCCGTTTGTCACGCACATAAGAGACAATGCCCTCCCCGAGACGTCAAGGAAACAACCGTCATAAAATCTTCCAGGCGGTCGGAAGGCATTGTCGCACCGACACCTGACGAATGGTTTAGCGGCTCCGGTCTTTGACGCTGTTAACAACAGCGGCTTTGTTAAATTATGACTCGGGTCCCCCCGACCTCGCACAACGCCTGTCCTAACACCATATCAGAATCAAGGGTTGAAAGTTGGGCGAGTTGGTACGGAAACATCTTCAGCAAAAACTGCGCGGCAGGACGAGAAACAAAGAAAGAATTCACGAAAACTGCGCTCCTTTTCGTGAATTCTTTCTTTGTGTCTCGTCCTGCTGCGCAGTTTTTTCTGAAGATGTTACCATATCAGTACATTTTTTCTCAGCGTTCGTTCGTCTATCTTTATTCGCCGGCTGCCGGACAAGACTATACGAGAGGCCATTGTCCGTGGTGGTCGAGGGGGATGAACTAACATCAGGAGTCGAACTGTGTGTGTTCTTTTTCCCACGGGCGTAGCCGGCGGAGGGGGAGGGAGGCGGTGTTCGACCTCTTTGTACCTGTGTTCATCTGTGTGCTTGTATGTGCACGTAAATATACATAACAATACTTTACAATCGCTTTATTATACGATCTGTTTATATTAATACCTACATATAAAAACTGTTTGAATTTAAGGGGTAGTGAAATTTATCAGCACGAAACGTACCGTCCCCCTCCTCTTTTAGGTGCGGAGCACTTTAGGGGGCCGGGCTGTAGTATGCTGTCGTGTGCTGTAGTATGCTGTAGTATGCTGTCGTTGTCGCTTGGCGTAACGCTTCATGTATAGCATATTGAGCGCGCGCTCGCACAAAGAAGAAGTCTTCTTCCTCTTGTTCTTCGAGCGCCTTGATGGTGATCACTTATCATCATCAGGAAAAATACAACTAGTGCGCTTGGCATAACGCAGGCAAAACCACGTATAAAAATAGAATAAAAAGAGGAAGCAAGCGCGAAATAAAAAAGAGAGACGAAGAGAAAAATAAGAAGAAAAATAGAAAGAGCAAGAAAGGCATTTTTTGTCTATATATAGCTTCGTTGCTTCAAAAGTTAATTAACCTTCCCTAACTATTCAATTAAGCGGGACACAAGAAATGGTGTGACACTCTATGCAACAGTCAGTATGTATCTGGTCGAGTCGTGAAACAGTGCGTCGATATATCTTTCAACTATGGATTAAGATAGCTGGGGCGCCTTGTATATACACGTACACATACAAACACACGCACGAACATACATACAGGTTGGTCAACGCACCCCCCCCCCCCCCCCCCTCTCTTCCACGCAAAATATTTCTTGCTACGCCCCAAGTTCCGTTCACAGCAGGAGATACCCCTTCCTTTCATGTCTTGATGTTGCTAAAACCTTATGTATACAAGCTTTGTTTGCCGTTGCGCCGTATACTGGCGCGGTACTCATCTGATATCAATGAAAGCGGGGAGAAAGTGCGGGGAGACTGAGCGAAGCTAACCCTATACGAGAAAAAAGAAAACGGGAAATATGTTGAAAAATGAGCTCGTTATTCATTGCGCCTCCGTTCACGGGCGGCGATACTTGGTGGTATACCCTTGAACAAAAGTGAACGCTGGGTATATACGCCATGGAGTTATTCGGTTTTTCGTTTCGTGCCAGTCTTATATCATTTAAGTTGGGCGCTGCCTTTCTAACAGGAACGGTGCATCATTTGTCTCCGGTCAGTTCCCGGGGTGGCCGTGATTAACGGGGAGCGGCGACGTCCTCGCCGGCGCCCTATTTCTCGCCTGTGCAGGCTGTTCGTGGCAGCGGTTGGTTCGGGAAACGATGGCTCCCGGCCAGCTGATAATTTAAAGAGCGCATGCTCATTTCGCCCTTCTGATGCCGTGCAGAAGGTCGAACTGATGCTTGTTACGAGTATACGACTGCTGAAGACAGTGTTTCATTAATTTTGAGCGTACGCTGAACGAACTAATGCCGGAAGGACCGCCGTTAGCCAGCTGGACGCGTAAGTGTCATCACTAGAGGCCGCGGATTTTTCGGCATTAAAAAAGCTCGTTTTAGGCGCCAAAAATAGGCAGGCAAAACAACGTTTTATGCCCCCAGAATTGTAAATATAGCCACAATAAATTTTTACATAAATGAAAATAATTTCAAAACAAATACGTGCGCGACCTGGGGTGCTATGCAGGATGGCCCGAGCTTCGGGCACACGAGTTTGCTCCGAGCTCGCACTGCGGCGGTCATGGCACAAAGACAGAGCGGAGCGCGTGATAGCAGCATTGACAAAAACGGCTACATGAACGAGCGTGGTGTCAAAAACGCATGTGGGGCATCTGCGGCGGTAATCAAAGAAACACCGCGTGCGAACACGTCAGTGCCGCCACTCAATCCACATTTCAACAGTGCAGCGACATCAGCGGGATTGTCGCGCTATCTTTTTGCCAACTCAGCATTGCGCCTCCCACAGGCGTGTTCGTGGGCGTTCTTCCACTTTCGGGCATGTTCTTTCGTTCCACCCGCAGCATGGAAATTTCCACTCTTGAAGGCAACAAGGGTGCACACGCTACCAGTGTTGCGGAATGGGCGCCTCCATTCCATTCCAATTCCATTCCGAAGAATTAGAACTTGGCGCAATTCCATTCCTTTCAATTCCGCGGAATGAAAAAACTTAGCCCATTCCCACTCCGGGAATGGCCGGGCAGTTACATTCCATTCCTTTAATTTCTCAACGTAGGAAAAGCATCTTGATAGTTTTATCGAGTTAAGGCTGAATGCCCCATGAAGCTGATGCCATCAGATGCATTAAGAACTGGAAAAGTACGCAAAACACGTTACCAAGGTCGAGGGATAGTAGCTCGGTGACATATCTCGTTCATTACAACCACCCTATAAATTCCCATAGGGGCAGTTATCCCGCTACCTATAGTATTTGCATGGTCAGCATGTTTGAGCTAAGGGAGATGTTTTAATATTGTTGAAGCTTAAATGTGTTAGTACTAAAATGACGACATAGCGTATTTTCATGGAGATAAAAGTAGTGTTCAAGAAGACTAAGCAGTTTTGCCACACGTATGGAGCGATGGTGAATATGGAGAAAACTAAGATTTGGTTATGGGGAAAAAAACCCTCTATATCTGCTGATATTACTTGGAACAATGCACCGCTCGGGCACCTTGTGCCTTTGCATCGAATACGGAACACTGGGCCGCACTGCTCGTCAGCACTCACGCTTGTCAAGCGCGCCTCGCAAGCATGGATGGGGTGAGGAGAACTTTGTGTTCGCCTGTGCGCAGGTATGCAATGTGAGGTATAGAACTTAGAGAAGCGCTTTTTCGCATATGCGTCCGAGTCGCCGACGGCGACAGAAGGAAAAACGATAAAGTGAAGAGTTGAGACAGCAGGCGGCTAGGGCGCCGCCGAAGGGAAAACAAAATCACAAGGCGCAAGGGGGGGAAGGGGGGGGGGGGGGCTATGCCGCCGCCGTAGTCCGCATGACGGATACCAACGGCATATAACCGCGGTTATGCGCAGAATATAGACAAACTTCGGAGAAACACAGTCTATATAAGGACAGAATTGAAGCAGGCGCGTTGCTTATAAACATACCGTGCTTGTCCGACCAGACAGCATCAACGACTGCTACAAGGGCATTTATAGATTTTCTGAAGAATACTGTACTTCACGCTAGACTTTAAGAAGACCACTGTGTGTTACGTGGTCATTGTACATACGCATCACCTCTTCCTGTGCCCATCATCATATTTATCCCTCTATTCCTCCCTCTCACTTTTCCCCTGTGCTGATTAGCAGGCCAAAGCGCACCATCTCAGGCCGACCTCTCAGCCTTCTAATAAATTCGCTCTCTCTCTCTACCGTGCTTGTAATCAGCGAAGCCATTTTAAAAATACTGCTTCATTGTTAAATTCGATGCTCTGACTTAGTAATGTTTCAAGTTTGAAAAACAGCGCGTCGACGAAAAGGTGCTCTATTTTGCCAAAAGATGTAATTCCATTCCCATTCCATTCCGTGCAAAAGACGTTTAATTCCATTCCCATTCCATTCCTCCAAGCGTTGTCCCCATTCCATTCCCATTCCATTCCCATTCCATTCCGTAGTCGAAAAAATGTGGAATGAATCCGGAGTCATTCCAATTCCGGAGTGGCAACTCCGCAACACTGCACGCTACACTCTCGTGCAGCTCGTTTCGCTTCTATCAAATATTGCGGACAAATATACGGACAGGTTGTCACCAGGGGCGCTCGCATCATTGCGGCAACGCGGCTGTCAGTGGTACGTCGTGAGCGCGGTGAAATTGAATGCGAGACATCGCAGTCACGTGATGATATAACTTTTATTTCTTCGTGCGTGTGTGCACAGTCTGCGCGATAAAGCTGATAGATGAATCATGCCGCTCGCTGGCGTTGCGGCGTGAGCACTGCTCCTTGGCAAGCGCAAACGCGGTGGGTGGACCCGATCTTCGCCGCGGGCGTCTGTCAATCAAACTGATTGACGTGTGAACTCGGGTACAAACTCGTTGATTCTGAGAAGGCCCCAGTTGAACTCGTGACTGTCATGGTGCCCGTGTGACTGTCAAAGGTTTCATGCGGTGGACGCTAAGCAGCAGCTTCTTTGCACATAAAATAATTTGGTCAGCCTTTACTACTTGTGCAAGGCTGGAGCCATAGAGGAGCTTGTGATCACCTAGCTTATTCCAGCGTTTTAAGTCGGTCGTCTACTCAGTCTGCTCGGTATACGCTTCGAAGTAAACAACGCATGAGCTCGGTCTTAATTTTGATTAGACTAATAAGGCACGACTTAATTAACATAATATTGAACAGTTTTGTCTTGATTGGTAAGGTTTTAATTCAAACGACAATAATTACGTCGGGTGCAATTAACATGATCTTGATTAGTATGCAGCTAATTAACATAAACCTGATTC
>JALIZH010032036.1:10000-19031 GCA_030522465.1 Rhipicephalus appendiculatus
TCACATAACGGACGTCGTCATATTACATCTTCGCTTGGTCAAAATGGGCCGATCACGGAGGCAGTACATAACCTGCTCAGGTGCAGAAAGCAATTGCAGTGCATCCGATGCCTGAGGCATAAGAAAACCACGTTAGGTGAAGAAATATCTCGGAGGGGAGCAGGAGATGTTCAATACATTGACTGGGAAGAAAAAAGAAGATGGCTTTCTCCTTTCAGTCGTCTTAGGTGAATGCATAGAGAACCCGGTGAGTTTTTTTTTTCCTTATCAATAAAGGGAAATAAAAAAAGACAATCATGATTTCCTTCCGTTTGATTTGCAGAGTGGTACACAACAGCGTGACACAGTGAAGCATGCAAATGACGTGGTTGCAATAGACTGAAATAGGAAATAAAACTCGAATATTATCACACTCGAATGCAAGTATTGAACCGGCAGCACGGTCTGACAGACTGCCTGCGGAATACGTACAGTGGGCATGGAAAGAAACGCGAACATGCGGCATTGACATTTTTTGCTGTTTCGCATTTAATTTTTAGCTATTGTAGCCTCGAGTGTCATCCACGTTACAATCAAAGACCATCTAGCATCTTTTTACTTCCACCACTCTCAGAGCGTGATGAAAATAGCGCGCCGCTATTTTCGCGTTTCTTTCCATCCCCCCCCTGTTCACGTGAAAGCCTGCGAGAAGCACGATTGCAATTAAACTTTGATGCAAACGCGAATTCGTGAGCTTTGTAATACGCGCGGCCGTTCAGCGCCAGCTTCCCGTAGTCTACTCGCACAGCGCCGCCACGCGGCAGCGACGAGCGGAGGCGGAGCGCGCGCTCGACGGCCCGAGGAGAGCGTTCGCCCAGGCACTGAAAAAATAGAGGAGGCGCTGGTGGAACAGAAGAAAATGTAAGCGTATAAGCAGACGTTTTCTTTAACAACTTACGCTTACGCAAAATATCCCTGTTTCTACAACACGTGCCTAAAACAGCCGCCAAAGCATCAGAATGACACCGAACGATAGTCACTATATATACACGCGTATCTTGCATAACTGTCGTTCAAGGAGATTCTGTTTAACATTTTCCGCATAACTTGCTGCCTTTAATTCCTTCATAAGTATCTATTTCTTTTCAGTTATCTGTGAAGGTAGCTTCCTAGTTCAGCCGACATAACTCATAGAAAACACTGCGTCTCATATAGAGATGACTTCATTATGGAAAGTGTTTAGAATAAAGTTGTTTAGATATGTCTGAGGAAAATATTATGACGCAGATCATGTAAGAATCAGAAAAACAACTTTAATCATTGGTCATCGGACGTAAGGGCAAATATCATCACTGAATCTATAATACCAACAAAGGACCATGGACGCTTCCTACAAACAATGCAAGTTGTACTGAAGCGGACAAATTAAAGGAACGAAAGTGCGCGGTTTTACCGCACCAGAAACCAAGATATATGGTCCCGTCAGCAGGAGACTCCAGTATCGTATTCTACTTCGGTCGAAATGCCGCAGCTCCAGTTAAAACACAATCCTATGAAGGATGGATGGATGGATGGATGGATGGATGCTATGAGCGCCCCCCTTTATAACGGGGCGGTGACATGTCTGCCACCAGGCTCGAAAAAAAAAATAGGGAAAGAACACTTTCTTTTTTATCTTGGCCTAATGCTTTATCTACAATGCCTTATCTACATTGGCCTAATGCCTTATCTACCTAGAGCTTCGTAGCACGCCGCCGGGTGACTGCCTCGAAGAGTTGTAGTATTTTTACGCAGTTTGTGAGTGAAACCACACAGCGTACGTCATTTTCTTTCAGCTTTTCGATGATACACGGTTAGCAGTATCATTGATTTGTTAAAGCCTCAGATACCTCATCAAACGAAGAATTGACCGTCGGCGTCAACAGGAGTGATGCAAGAAATCATCACCAGGTGATGAAGTCACCATATGACATCATCTTGAGGTCACACATAGCCAAATATGTGACGTCACTATTACGTCACGATATAGCTATCACATGACATCGTCCTTTGGTTAAAGGTTGGCCGAACACCGAGAAGGGGCAAAATTAGGGTGAGGTGCCGAAAGCTTGCAATGTCTCTGGTCTTGGAGGCAGTGCAATACCGCGTTAAGTAGAGGAGGATTTCGGAGGGTGGCAGGGGAGGATCAGTACATCGACTAAGAAGCAAAAGCAGCCTGCGCGATCTTCTCATCTGCTCAAGCAGTACTATTGCATTGTTTTGTTACTTCTGTCGTTATGTGCAGCTCGCGCGGACATATGATTAATCTAACAAATCAACTTATTAGTTTTCAATAGTTTAGTTCATTCGTTTCAGAAATATAAAAATGAAAAGTGTGGCAGTAATATCAACTTAGAAAATATGTTCCCTTTTTTCATTCACCGAAGAGCCCGCTCCGCATTTTTCTTATTCCGCACCTACGTCGATACATTTCAAATACGACAATTCTACCCAATACCGAGAATTTAGCGCTGTTTCTGTCATAGTCTTGGGAGAATTGAACTTTTTTTTTCTGCAGTACTTCGTCACTTTAGGATCGCCATGCGAAACAAAGTTTCTTTTAATTAACTTAATTGACTTGAAGTCACAGCGCTTGCAGAAGTCAGGTCTTAGCGAACTAGAAACAAATGTTTAAGGCACCGTGGATTGTGTGAAAAAATCGAGCAGCCCACTTTGCTTCAGGCAAGAATTTCAGGTTCACTCTCACAAAGGCACTTTTTTTTTATGAGCGTTTATTTTTGAAACGAGCTCTTCGAACATTCAAACCATGCACAGAAGCTGTTTGTACTTTTTCTAGCGCTTGACAGCTACGTCCTTTAGTATCTAATTAGGACAAATTAATCACACGGTCCAGAAAGGCAGACATTCTTGCTTCTGGAGCTCCCGTTTTTTGACAAAGCGTTCGCATTCGTTCATTTCGTAGCACAAACGGCGATTCATTTTAGGGTAATAATAAAGGGAAAATAGACAACCACCCGTTTGTAGCACGAAGCCACAAGGAAATCCGTACGGATTTCTCAGAAAGAAAAGCTTCTTAGTTGCCGAAAAATTCGTCCTGGTCCGGGGTTCGAACCCGAGACCAACGCCTATCCGGGGCGGTCGCTCTACTAATTGAGCTAACCAGGAAGCTAGCAATTGGCAGCGCGAGGGCGAATCCATGGACAACTCGAAGCACATGGGCAGAAGTAATGCAAATGAGTTCTGCGGAATCCCGCAGAACTCATTTTAGGGTAGTTTGACATTTTACGTACTGTTAATTAGGGGTGCGCGAATATTCGAAAGTGGCGAATAACGAATCGACTAGCGTTCTATTCGATTCGTGGCTCGAATCTAATAGTGCATATCAGAAATGCCAGATACTTTTCGAATATTTTTCGAATATTAAGCACCGATGAGAAAAGCTCAATGAACGAAACCTTGGAACAAAGAGGGTTAACGTTTTTTTCTTTTTTAAATCTTTTTACTAACAGGCTTCCAGCACAAGGTTTTACTTGACCATCGACATCATATTGATTTCAGGATGCTTAAAGCACCAGCGTCGTCGAAACGACAGTCATGAATCCACTATCTTCATCACGACAATCACGATGTTGTTGACTCGTGAATATCGTTTAATACTTATATATCAGTGTTACTTAAAAGCTGTTGACAAAGACCCACCTCGAATGATGCAGTTACATTTGTGTTTCAAGCGGCAACTACAAAATACTTTTAGGGCTTTAGTTGCTACTGCACACCAACTTGCCTCAGTTTACGCAATTGTGGTATCTTATTTGTCGGTTAAAAGTAATCGTATTGTTCGTTTGTTAAAGCTTGTGAATGTTTGTTTCAAGTAAAACGTTGTGGAATGCTTGGGCTGTTTCTAAAGTGGTTACATTACCCATTCGAGGCGTGCTTTGAAGACTGTTACCTTACTATTCGCAAACTGTTCAAAAAGTATTCGGTAGGTGTTCGCATTCCATTCGGTTTCAGCGCTATTCGACTCGTGGTCCATTCGGTTCTAAATGTCCCTATTCGCACACCCCTACTGGAAATCAATTTGTTTCCGCGGCTTGCCACTGACACTTTTGGTACTCTGATTTGGGTTATTTTGGTTGTGGTTGTTGTTGTTCTTGCGTACCATTGAGTCGCTGACGACTACACGTGACCCCTATATGAAAGCGAGTGACATCCATGTATTAAAATTTCACTGAGCTCACGCAGACGCTTTTACGCGGCGTAAACAATATAATCTAACCAACTCTTTCATGCATAGGCAGCCTGGTTTTCTCTTGCCTTCAATTCTGGCTAGCCTTCATTTTCACTCTATTGAGTGGGCAACCCTCATGATAGTACCAAATTGAGAAAGCTTTAGTATCATGACAGGTTTCTTAAAGTGAACATTTCGCATTAATTTGTTTTTTTTTAGAGTCGGTCTGCAGTCCAGGTAAACCTTTCTATTGGACCTTAAAATACCGTTACAGGTGTCCGGCGTCCTCAAGCAAACTTTCCTTTTAAACATTTCTTTCGCCCTAAGATTACCAGCACCCAGAAAAGTTCGCGAATAAACAAACACCGGAGAGGTCGCCGTCGTGGTACAGTGGTAATGGTATTCAGCTGCTCACCCGAAGGTCGCAGGTTCGATCCCGACTGCGGCGATCGCATTCTGACGGAGAAAAAATGCTAGAGGCACGTGTACACTTAAGGCTAGTTCACACCGGCGACTGGTCGCGCGACCAAGTTAGTAGCTTTGCGACTAGTCGCAAACGGTCGCAAACAGTCGCTTTGGTCGCAAAGCGACTGCTTTGACCCAGTCGCTCGCTTGCGCGACTTTTCAGTCGCGCGACTGCAGTTGCAGGACGGCTGGAATCAATCAGCGAAGCCCAGAAGTGATGTCAGCTTTTGTTTACACCGGGCCCATTGCTTTTTTTTTTTTTTTTTTATTGCGCTCGCCCACTGCCGCCGCGTCGCGTCGTCTGCTCGGCGTCCGTCTGCGCGCACGCGAGCGAAAGCAAGCAGACGGCAGTGCCGGAAAGGTCAACATGGCGACACCTGTTTATGCAGTTTCCTTCCGCATCGAACGTATCATGTCGTCGTCCTGCGCTGTGTGGCCCGTAAGTTCGCAACCTACGCATTTATTTACTTTATATTTACATCCTGAAGCTTCGAGAGCAATGTATTCGTAGGTACTTTGCAGTGTTTCCAAGATTCATTCTCAGATTCTTGGAGACAAGGCTTATCAGGCAGGGCTGAAGAACACGGCTAATCTCAATAAAAAAGACAGAACATACCTGATGCTTTGTCCCCAGCGTGAGATGACAAGAAGCGATAGCTGATTTCCCCATTTATTCATTGCTGTGAAGAGAGTGGGCGAGTAGCAACCTCGATTTCGGATCGAAGCGGGCGGTCGCGTCTGCATGGGTGCTGCCATGTTGGCTTCTAGCCCCAGCTACTGTGCGGCCAGTCGCAAAGCGACTAACTTGGTCGCGCGACCAGTCGCCGGTGTGAATCAGCCCTTAGATTATGGTACACGGTAATGAAACCCAGGCGGTCGAAATATCTGGAGCCCTCCGCTATACGGTGCGTCCCAAAATCATGTCGTTGTTTTGGCACGTCAACTACCAGAAATCGTTACCTTTAGTAAGAATGACTGCATATTCGTTCGGGTCCATTAATCACCACACAGGGTGCACCTCATATCGCCTTGCAGACCTCTTCGTGGCAAAGCTCAAGCTGCAACTGTTGCAGTTCGAGCGCACCTAGCATTCAGCACTCTAGCACCGGATCTTCGAACCTGAACTGCACACTCGAAGCCCTGACACCGGTAGAAAGGTTTGTCCGGTTTTATGCAAGTGACCTCAGTCGATTAGTTATGACCGTAAAGATACTGTGGTGTGGTTAACTCTTTATGTTACTTCTTCGCGGGATAAAACTTCTTGCACTAGAGGTAGAGGACGACGACAACCCCGAGCGTCTTTGTGACTCGCCCGAAACATTTTTTTTTTCATCACGCTAGGACGAAATATCGTAGACAAACAATATTTGCGACCTGGCGGTTTGGTAAAAGTCATCAATCGATTCATCGAAATATCGATCGATAAACCTTCCTGCTATAGCATTTGAATTTTTGGAAAGGCAATAAAAATAAATACATAAAAGGGATCACATAAGTTCGGTCGTATTGGTATTATATTTCAGCATGTAGCGCACAACACACGACAAGCACCGGGTGACAACCGACGATGACAGGCGCTAACTTCCAACATATTTATATTGATGGTGCATGGTGTACGCGCTATACCACTAACGTGAGGGAAAATGTACATCGGTCGTACAGGTCGACGTATGAACGACCGATTGAGGGAGCACGCCAACAGTGTTAATTGAATGGGCGCACGTATAAAGGTGCATACTTGCCGATTTCTTTGGGAAAGGCCACTTTTGAATGAGGGGCGCGCAGTTCGGAAGGAGGGGGGCAATCAGTCTTGTGTGCGCACGTATACTCGGACTTCTCATTTTCAGCTCAACGAGATAAATAATGCATTTTGCGATCGCGGGCATACTTATATACATAAGCATACTCCGCTATACTTATGTACGGTTAGGACTTTGGTTTCGCGGTTGAGTAGAGAACGGTTATTTTGGTTTCGGTCAGTGCTGTGTGCTCGTTTTCAGTGTGTATATTAAATGTTCCATGCAAACGGCCTCGTACTTTTTTGGGTGTCTGTGGCGACTTCTCGGAAACCCATTGAATAAGAACATGCACGTTGTAAAGCATGACAACGTAACACGCACCTCACTTGTTTTTACGCTGCCTCCGGGATCGGCCTATTTTTAACGAAGCGACAATGTCTTGTGATTACGTCATCATTTGACGTCACGATGGCGCCATGAAATTTTTCTGTCTGACGTCATTAGGGCGCCACAGCATGACGTCATCGGTAATGTACGTCACGTGAGTTTTTATGCTGCTTCATTCGCCTGCCGTATTTCAAACAATGGGAGGCTCAACGAGACACTTAAGGCGTTTGCCTTAAAAGGGAGCGTGAGTGAGTGCTGCAGGCACTCAATAGCACTTAGAGCAGGACTCTTTCAATGAGAGTACTCGCCCACACAGAGAGATTGCTTCTTTACCTGCGCCAGCCGACGCTCACTTGGCCTAATGTCTAGACTTGACCTGCTTGCGTATTTTGTGTTTAAGGCCTGGATGTGGCAGATCTGACATTTCCAGCTCCGATTAAACGCACAATTCCTGAGAAGGACTGTCGCTTGCTCTGGGTGACATTCCATACTTGAGGTGGGTTCCAGATCGAATAGATCATCTCTCTTTCTCTCATTTTCAAATAACGAAAGTCGCGTCAAAACCATACGCGCGATTGTGAAAAACGACGCCGAAGGTGATGAAAATGCGGCGCAATCATTTTCTCACAACACCGTCTCCTTGAAGTTTTGTCTCTGGATCACTTACAGCGGGCGTGAATGACCTCTGCGAAGGTGAATTGTGGCCGCCAAATGATGGAAGACGACCTCGCTGAAAGAAAGGCGCATTGCGAAACGTGTACCTCGTACTCAAAGAAAGAACTGAGTCAACATTGACGGCCGCCGACTCGAAGGGGGGACAAAACAAGAACAAAAAAACTGCGAGCTATATGGCGTAGAAACGGGAACCACTTAACAAGATTGGCCACCGACGTTGCTGAAATGAAGTTTATCTGCGCCACTAGGCAAATAGACCGCAGTGCATTACCTTCACGGTCAAAGACATAAGTCAATTATTGGCAGAAGCGCACACGCGGTGTCGCCAGCAGACCCTAGACAGATGGGGCTGTTTTACTCAGTATGTCGGACGATTTTGAGGGGCGAAGCTCCTTAGGACCTAGCCTTGTCTTCCGTTGTGGTCACGGTATAGAACCGCTGCTATAGTCGAAACATATGTGACAAACAAAAAAAAGGTTTTACAATAGACGTCAACGTAGACAGGCTAATTATAAGGTAAGAGATCTCTGTTCTCTGCTAAAATAACCTATTCAGAAGAGTATTGATGAGTTGATCTCCACTAAAATGTGCCTAGACGTTGAGGCTTCTCAAGGAAACCCGTAACACAAAGGCACACGTCGAGCACTATATGTCCCAACAAATTACCCATATTAAAATGATATCGTGCCACCGGTAAGATGGCGGGTTCTTGGATTCACTTTCGAGGCATATTCTCCACTCCAGTGATTTCCTAAATCCTCCTTGAATTGCCTAAGACGACTGGAAGGCGAAATAAATTTACATTTCTACATAAACTTTGTCACTCAATTTACATTATATGGAGCAACGCTCGGGTAACGTACGGTTACTTACCGATGCGTTACCCAGAGCTTCATCCACTCGCCATGATTGACTTCGTGGAGATAAGTGGATTTTCCCCCCAGATTCCACGATGTTCCACAGCTCGTGGTGTGCCCTTTTCGCCTATACGGGTGTGGTTATGCTCAATGAGAAAGCTGTTGTCGCTGCATACGCAGTGAGGCAGTTCAAGGACGCACTCTTCACTTACTAAGGCGAAAGCCTTAGACGGCTCAGGAGAAAGGTTTCTCGGTGAAAAGCTATCGCGTAGCACATGAAGTCACGTGACCACCAGCGCACCTCACTGATGGAGGCACGCGAGCCGCGCGTTCACTTCGTCAATGCGGCGTTCGCGCGATATAAAGTTCACGGTAAAATAAAGATACCGGATGCTTTCACCTTCGAGTCGTCTTAGGAGAATGCATAAGGGAACCTGTCAGTTTATTTCAATCTCCTTTCGCAAATTCTAGTGAGCAGCACATTACTTGGGAAGAGATATGGAGGCGCATCCACAAGGCCGGAAATATTTCTCATATCATAAGCGAAGTACATGGTGCGGCGAAGTCTAAGACTCTTTTTTATTGATTTAGCATTAAGAGATAGCATACTGCACCGATTAGGCTTTAATTATGTAGCATTGCGGACTGCGGATGAACAGCACTTGCTTTACGACTATTTAGAGTATGTCCTAGGAACGAGG